>CAUYQG010032273.1:0-23133 GCA_963574415.1 Tarsius wallacei
TTTTTTTTTTTTTTTGAGTTGCAGTCTCACTCCGTGGCCCAGGCTGGAGTGCAGTGGCACGCTCACGGCCACCACAGCCTCGACCTGCTGGGCTCCGGCGATCCTTCTGCCTCAGCCTTCCGAGGAGCGGGAACTACAGACGTGCTACCACGCCCGGCTGATTTTTTCATTTATTGTAAACACGAGGTCTCACCATGTTGCCTAGGCTGGACTCGAACCCGCAGGTTCAGGCCATCCTCTCGCCCCGGCCTCTCAAGTGCTGGGATTACAGGCTTGAACCACCATCCCTGAGCCACTTTTACTTTTTGTAAAAGACAAAATAGATTTCTGCAACGCTCATTTGGAAGGGCATGCCTGTTCACACAGGACTTATCCCTGTCCCCTCTGCACAGATTCACAGAGGACTTCCCATTTATTGAGGTGTTTGTTCATTTGTTAAATTAAGTATCATTAAATTCAAGCCATTCATAATTCCACTACCCAGAGACATTCTCTGTCAGCCTTCGCTCCTCATAAAAAGTCACCACAAGTGATGGGTGTTAAAAATTACTTACACTTCTCAACCCCTCCCTTTATTTCAAAAAAAACTTCAGAATGGGCCCTATTACTTGTTATCAAAGACAAAACATATTTCTGCAATGCTCAGAATCTTGTGGATACTTTTCCAAAAAAGTATACAAATCTTTAGACTATTACACAAAGCCAGTCAAAGTGAGTTTCTAAGAAGATGTCTTAAATTTCTGAAAACAATGCTTTATACATTAAAGAATGTTAGGCAGTTTTTTGCATTTGCCCCTTAGTGTTTCATTATTCATCATGTGTGAGAGGACTAGGAAATATATTTTTCTGATTTAAATTAAGTTCAAGGGCTGTGGGGATAACTGTCAACAAAAGGGCTCAATATATTCTTTATTACAAGTCTAAACACCCTCTTGGGTACGTTTTCTGTTTTGAAAACCACCTCTGACTTCACTTAGTAGAGCAAAGGGTCCAAAAGTTTAAAAGGTAATTATTTAAAAGAAGACTATTTAAATGATTCTTATTAGACCATATGTTAAAGCACCCAGTTGTCCAGTTCAATAAAAATGAGTATGAAAATTAGTAATCCTATCCCAAATATATACTCTAGAGTTTTGTTTAAATCCCATCTCGGTGTATATATGTAGAATTATGCATACGTAGGATGGTCTGGTTCAATATGACAATAATAATAAAGTTTCGATGTACTGTTCCCTTCCTTTTTGTCTTGTAAAGGACTCTGGTTTTTCAGTGGACAGGAGAATGTCGCTATAACGAAGAGTGATTGAAGGGGGATGGTTGGAATTACCAAACATCTTCGTCAGACTTTACCAAATATATGTAGAAAAATGAATTTTAATGTGTTTGACTTAATTCCCATCTGGAAAAGAAAACAGTCTTATTTCTTTAACTCATGCTGACTTTGACTTCTTATCCTTTTATTTACTATAATTACAATTGGTATAAAAATGCATCTTTTAAAATGAATTTAACCATGCTTTAGAAGAATTTTGTAAAATTGAGTGAATTTAGGCAATAGAAATAAATACAGCAAGTGTTTTATGTTTATGATATGAAAGTATAGCAATTAAATTTTAACAATAACTCCCCCTTTTCTATTTTTCTAATATTTTCACCCAATAGCATAGAAAGGAGACAAACACCCTGTTAAAACTTCATTCATTCATTCACCAGATTTTTATTATGCATTTTCCATGTGCAACACACTTTTCTAGGTCTTGGGGAGCCACAAGAGAAGAGAAGAACTCCTTGTGGAGTTTCTTTTCCAGAGAGTGTATTTGAGAAAGTTAATATTATATACGGTCAATGTGATTTAATAAACATTTATTGACTGCCTACAGTATTTTCCTAGCTCCTTTGCACATAAATAGTTGAAGAAGATCAAATACAAATACTTTTGGTGGCTTTAATGTTACTCCTCTGTAAAATCCCTCAATCTTAAACTAGTTGCCCCCTCATCTTTATTTCCGTGACCTTCATGTGCACCTGTATCATAACAAAAATCACATTGCATTCTAATTTGTGTTTGTGAGTGGTGTTTGTGAGGAGCAGGACCCTGTTTTATGTCTTATCCCCCTAAGGACCACGGTACTTGGCTGAATAATCGATTGAGTATGTAGCTTCACCCTCAGAAAACTTTCGGTGGAAAAGGAGAGAGAGAGAATTTAAGAGAAATGAAATCCTGTAAAAGACAGGCAAACTTTTATGTGGATTTTCATGTCAAGGAAGCCCCAATAAAATAACAGCTTAAAAGAGAGAGAGAGAATTGATTTAATATGCTAAGTGAGCAATACTATTTATCCACTTTGTAAAACAAAACAAAAAAGATAATTCCCCCAGGTATTTAAATAAAAACTTCAATTATAATGTTTATATACAACAGCCACAGTCTTATATAAGCTAGAGCAAACAGCCCAAGTACAAAATAACCATTACATCCATGGATAGATAGGCATTTACTAAGTCTTAGGGGAAAAAAATATCAGTTTAGAATTCCCTCCGTAATCTGAGTTTCCACATACGAGCTCTTGCATGTTTGGTGAAAAATAATCAAAGCATCTAACTGTAGTATCGCAAGGAAACACCACTCAAATACCCTACCCTAAAGAGCCATCCTTCAGTTTGGGATTCCTGTCCATCACGTCCTCAATCTTTTCCCCAGTGTACATGAATCAATGTCCCTGTGCTTTGCCTCAAACAAGCAGCATCTTCTAGTTGTTGTTTAACTGAATTCACCTATATTCTTGATCCAAACAATGTCATCTCTTTAGACTCGTCTGCTCAGGCATCCACCGTCTTGTGGCATACGTGAGCCATGGACCTGCACATTTTTCGTTGCTATAACATGTCGTATGTTTTTGACACACTTTACTTCTGGGTCTCTCAAATGAGTCTGAAAGAGGGTGAACAAGTGAGTAATAAGTAGAAATCAGATACATAAAGTTCTACAGTTTCAATTAGAAGAGTATCTGCTTACTGAACGCCCCTTAGTAAATGAGCGTGGCCCATGACTCAGAAGAACTTCATGGCTACTGAAAAACTTTTCTGGTGGTCAAAAATGCCACCATCGTCTCATAAACATAATGAGAATTTTAAATGAGAAAGAAATAGAACTTGGGGTATTCAACAGCTTTTTTTGGCACAACCATTTAACATTTTTCCTTCCATCCCATGCTGACTCTCAGAATGACTCTCTTGGGGACGACATGGAAAATGTGCGCTCATGTTTTCTGAATGAAACTCCGCTTAGGCCATGGAATGCCTTAAAAACCTTTTGCATAAATTGACCATTCCTAGATTTAAATAAGAGACCAAGTATGTTTAAGGGAGTTTTCTGAATTGTCACATTCGTTGCAGAAGAAAGTATAGTCAACATAGAGTGGAAGTCTTATTGGGGAGGGGAACTAACGAAGTCATGATACATTTTTAATATTTTGATAATTAATATATATGGTTTTGAGTCATTGTAGAAACAGCCTGAGGTCAGGCCTCAAATTGTTATCACTGTTCATATTACCTAGAGACATAATAAGGTAAGCTATCTCTCAAGAACATGGAGACTACAGGGCTTAGTTATTTGCTTATCTCAGAAAGCTCTGTAATTTACCTCTTGTGGTGGTTTTGACCTATAATGATCACCTTCTTTGTTAAGGTATTTAAAGTGTCCAGTTGCTTTGGCCATCCTAACGCAGGTGATATGACTGGTAATGAAAACATTTGTTTACATTCCTTAACTGAAAACAGTCTTCTCACAACACTGTGGCATAGGTAACAGTAAATAGTCAGAAAGTACCATTGCACAATTTTCTCCAAAAATTAGGTCATGAGCAGTTGTAGCCATGTTTCTAGTCTGACCAAGCTTGAATGACAACATTGTATTTCAAAAACAGTAAGGAACGATAAAAATCTTCTGGAGGTATCTTGGTTTCCTCTATACATAATGGCAGTTGTAAAATAATTAAAACAAAATCTTTGACTTTTTACATTGTAAATAAGTTGTTTCTGTTTGCTACTACTAGCATTTTTCTTCATAGGGGGCAAAATCAAATTTCATATATATATATTAAAAAATCAAATTATATCAAACACACACACACACACATATCTTTCTTTGCATGAAGAGTTTAAACTGACTCAGTAGTATACACACACCATATATCATGATAACCTTTCAAGAAAAATCAATATGAAAACATTATCTCAAAAGAAATATAAAATTGAAACAAAAACTGATTCCCAAGCTTCTTAGGCTACAAGTGTCCACCTTGACAAATGCCTTCAGCCCTGTGACATTTTCAGCTATGTGAATAACAAGTGAAACCATCTCAGATACCATTCCCAAACATTTTTGTAGACCTGGAAGGGGAAAAGTTTTAAAATAGCTACATCTTTATTTTTTAAATTACTAAAAATTCTTAGTTGCCAAATGTAAAATATCAACACAATTAAACTTACATTTTTCACCTATGAGTTTTGATCATAATAAAGTTTCCTAGAATATTTCAGTGTTCCCTTTGGTTTATATTAAACAAATAGTTCATTTGTTTTCTCCCTGGCATGCATTTTCTCTCCCTAGAAAGTTGTACATCTGACAGAGTCACTTAAAACACGGGTCTCTTTAGAAAGCAAGAGGCATGCTTTGTAAGCTTCAGAGTCACTGAATTCTGTTCCAGTATTGATTGGTTTTATTTTTTTATTTTAAAGATGTGGGGTGCAATTCAGGGTCATCATACAGGTAAAGTTTGGGCCTCCTTTGGTCCCCACTTTGCCTGGTTTGAGGTCAGGTACCCTTATTGATGTTGTGCGCCCCATCCCCAAATTGATTTTCAACCAAAACACATTTTCAACAATTGTCTCTCAATGCAGACCTTTAGTGCCTGAGGACTGCAGAGCCACAGTACAACCTGCGCAGACACTGACTTCAGAGTGCTCCAGACTCTGTCGAAACGGCTACTGTACCCCCACAGGAAAGTGCTGCTGCAGTTCAGGCTGGGAGGGAGACTTCTGCAGAATCGGTCAGTATTTCTGTTTCTACCAGAAAAGCCTGGGGATGGGTCAATCCTTAGGTACTCAAGAACTCAATACCTCTTGTTTTCTTCTAGAATTATCTAGTGTTCAAAAGTGTAATTAGCTGGGTGTGGTGGCTCATGTCTGTAACCCTAATATTTTGGGAGGCCAAGGTGAGGCAGGAGGATTGCTTGTGCCCAGGAGTTTGAGACCAGCTTGGGCAACATAGCGAGACCTTGTCTCTGTGAAAAAATAAAAAATAAAAGAATTAGCTGAGCATGATGGTGCATGCCTGTAGTTCCAGCTACTCAGGAGGCTGAGGTGGGAGGATTACCTGAGCCCAGAAGGTCGAGGCTGCAGTGAGCTGTGATCGAGCCACTGCATGCCAGGCCTGAGTGAGATCCTGACGCAAATAATAAGTGTTTAGCCATTTACGGTACTATTAGTGAAATCTTTCTCATTTTCTTAATGTAAACAATTTCACTTATGTAAGTTGATCAGAAACAACACAAAACCTTTACATGATTGAGTCCTTCCAAAAAGTAAGAAATGAAAACAGCATAGCTAGATCATCTTTATGGGGTGCTCAGTTCTGGGCTCCAAGATTTCATGTGAGCCAGTGACTTCGTGTTTGCAAACCCCTCTCCAAGTGCTAGTACTTTCCAGACACCTCATAAATGCCCTCTCTGGCTTTACTGCTTGCTTTCTTGCGACAGCACACTAAAAACAGGGCTTTTCAGTGGGTGTTATTAAATAAAAAGGGAAAATGCAATTATCTAGAGGCATATTATGTGATTTTTTAATTCTTTTTGCCACTCCCTTGTGAACCATCAACTAGGTGTGCAGCTGCTCACCAACAAGGAGGGAGAAATCTAAGAGAAAAGGGGATTTAGTCCAACGTTATTCTATCCTTTTCCTTGAGAGGTCCTCGATTGTGTGCAGTGGTGTTTAAGTTCCACTTGGTGTGGAGTAAGAAAATTAGACACATTTAGAAACCTAGAGTTTAAGACATACATGTTGAAAATGCATGTCTAACAACTAACATATACATAGCATTTAGGAGGGTGTTGATCTCTGCTGTCTCAAATATTAAAACAATTCTTGCCAGTGAAAATTCAAGTCTCAAGTGAACAGTTAATATAATTCTAAATTCATAAATGCTATCTTTTTGCTTATTCTAAAGATGTATTTGTTCCAAAAAATTTTAGCCAAAACTTGTCTACTTTATATATTGTCTAATAAAAATAAGCAACATTTAAAGTCACATATACAGTATACATTTCAAGCTTAAAATCTACTGCATTAATAACATTATGTGATTAATACTACGGTTGCATATCTAGGAGTTATTAAAATTAAAACCAAACAGAAATTAAGTAATTATTTAAAACAAATGCTTACATTTTGTTGCTTTAATTTTTTTGTTAGTTGACCCCCAAAAAGTGAGAATTGGTGTTCAAATATAATAATATTTAAATTCCTGATAATGTATCATCCTGCTGCTTCCTTTGATGGCTGACAATGTCTACTCTTTTCTGCTTCTTTTAGACAGTGTCCATTCTGTTCTATTCTCTGCTTTGCCCAGCCCCTATGTTACCTCAAGCCTTCAGTTAACAAATGTTTATTGAGTGCCTTCTAGTGACAGTATGTTTAAACTGAAGGTGAACAAATTATTTTGAATACAGGTGACATTATACTATACTTACCTTAATAGATAGTACTAATACTATGTAGTATAAATGACAATAGATATTCTTTGAGTTAATGTGAAGTTTTATTTTGGTATAGTACTTTACTCTTTTTGCTAAATAAATTTAAATCGCTTGACTATGTAAGATAAGCCCACACCGTGTAATAAAAGTAATCTATAAGGGATATTTTTAACCCAAGAAAGAACTTTATTCATGTGCCCACATAGTATACTCATCTCCTAACAAATTTAAAAGAGGAAATAGTCTGTTTATTTTCTTCTTGTTCTTTCTTTTTCATGTGTCAACCACAGACCCCTGGATTTTGACTAATGTATTTGCAAAGGTGAAAATGACCCTGTCCCCTCAAAGTGTAGGAAATCTCGTCAGGGAGTTTGATTCCATCTACAGTGGCTGCACTCCCCAGGTTTATCAGTAAATGGCAATTAATTTATATATCCAATTTTATGTCTCCATTTTATTTTAGCAGCAAATCTTCCCCACCTGTATTGTAATGGTAAAGATTATTTATGGAGAAATTCTGTCCCATAGAGTAACCTTCAAAAGATTGCTCTAACACCTTTTGGTGGCCAATTGCACTGACTCCAGAAATGGACTTCAGAGTGCAATCAGGGAGCAAAGCATGTGCCTTGCACCTCCAGAAGCGAGAGGAAAGAGGAGTCCAAGGGAGCTTGTATGGTGGCTGCTCCACCCACAAAATCCAAAACTGGCTGACCCTTTATGTAGTATTTCAGATGCTTGAGCCACCACGCCTCGCTCCCAGTCAAGCCCCTCCCATGCTGAGGTTCTCCCTTGAAGGAATGAGGATATAGAGCTCGGAAGGCCCTCTGTCAGAAGTGCTCTAGTGGAGCACAGATTTAAAGGACTCATTTTAAATTGAGTCGATTCTACAGAGGGTTGCAGTTGTTTCCCATGCTCTCTGCTTCTCTAGAAATGTCTGTCATTCTCTGCTGAGTTTGGGGCCCTAGATAACTGTGGGTGTGAAAGCTTTCTTTCTTACTTGCATATCTTGCATATCTTCTCACTTGCAGATGGTTCTGTCTTCCTCCTTCCCTTCCCTTCCCTTCCCTTCCCTTATTCAGCAAATATTTGTTGGTCTCATACTCGGTGCTGTTTGTGACCTACAGAATGAGAGTGTGATGGTATTGCTTTTTGTCCCCCAGCAAAATGTGAGCCAGCATGTCGTCACGGAGGTGTCTGTGTGAGACCAAACAAGTGCCTCTGTAAAAAAGGATATCTTGGTCCTCAGTGTGAACAAGTGGACAGAAACATCCGCAGAGTGACCAGGGCAGGTATTCTTGATCAGATCATTGACATGACATCTTATTTGCTGGATCTAACAAGTTACATTGTATAGTTTCTGGGACTGTTTGAATATACCTTTCCAATGGGCATTTATTTTTTATCCTGTCATTAAAAAGAAAGACTGTTATCCTGCTACACACTCCTGTGATTTCATTTTTCTTTTCTTAATTTAAAAATAATTTCCAGAAATGTGCAGAAATACTCTGTGTGTATGTTGGCACGTTTGTTCACATAGGCACGTACACACACACTCATAACTTCTATACGCATGGTTACATAGCAGATGGGTTTTAAAAATATATACTTCCTTGTACAGAGTAATTTACACAGAAATTCCATTGTAAATTGATAAAGGAATTTTTATGTCACCAGAAGAGATTATTTGACTTCCCAGGAATTTTCTGTCTGTAATCGCTAAAGTCAACTTTAATGGAGTTTTGAAACATTACTGTGCAATCTGATGGATCTAATAAAAAAGGCAATATTTTTATATTAAAGGACTATACTATGAGAGAATGTTTCAGAACTCCCTGATGAATTTCTAAGTAAGCAACTTGATATAAAATTGTAATCTTCATTTTTATCAGTGTATCCAATTACGGAATGTTACGCACTTACCTTTTTATTGGCAGAGAAATCTGGTTACTTCAGCTTAATCTCAAGATTGTTTTCGAGTGTTTTATAATTAAATCATAACAGCATATTTTAAAATCAATCTTCCTAAAAGATCTGCTTTTATTGTATATTTTATTTAACAATAGGCACTGGGTTTGTGTTACATATTTATATTTTTTATTTTATTTTTATAATATAGACATCACCTAGATGAAACACCTTTACCCTGTCCTGTAAAATACTAAAGTTACATTTTTCACCAACTTAATTGGAAAGAAGGGGAGTGAGAAAGCAAACAGTGTTTAATGTGCTGTGGATCTAATCTAGCAGTGTATCCTTGTGCCAACATGTAATCATTAACGACGGATGAAAAAAGCAAGAAAACAGCCAATCCTTATAAAATTCCAGCATTAAACATTTGTAAAGTGCTTTTCACCATAGCAAGACTGTTAGAGGATATGTGATTAGAATGTTGCAGATTTCAAACTCACTGGAGAAGAGCTCACTTGCTTATTTTATTTTTTTTTAATCTTGGCTATGTAAGCTATCACCTGTACTCACTTTTAATACAACAATTCTTACCAAATATGACTTTAATGTATATGTTCCTTCAGAACGCAATGAAAATAATCTTTGGGTAATGTATCAATAAATTTTCTGTAATGTTTTGTTCAGGTTTTTAAAGACTTGACATGTTCTAACTTAAAACTGCAAAAAAGCCTAGCAGATCTTTTTCTTAATGGTTTTCGAGGCCAGCTCTTCCTGTTTGGACTTTAACAAAATTGTAAGGTCTTTGCACTACTGAAAAAACACATCTACTCATGACAAGCGCACACGCACTACAGAAGTCCTCCTTCTCTAAACATCTATTTCTCTCACATCTAAATTGTAAAGCGGTATAGATTATGCACTGCCAGCTGACTTTCTAAACCTCTCTACCTTTAGGAATATCAGCCTCAATTTAAAAAAAAATCTTATAGCTAGTACTTCTCTATTGTTTTAAAGTGAGAGATCTGCAATTAAAGCCCAGTGAGCATTTATATTGACACCACAATGTAGAGAGATTGGTTAAGTACACTGCTCTTGTCTTCCATATATGATTACTTAAGTTTCAAGTGACCTCATGCCAAATGGATGGAAATGGGTTGAGAAATCTTGGTTCAGTGCTTAGTGAACAATAGCCTGCATTAAAAAGTGCATGCATAATTTTGCACAATTTAGATTCAATTGACAGTCTATTCAAAGAAGTCTCAGGATTAAATGAGCATGGAGACCAAATTGCCCTCTTACCCCAGGAAAGGGGTGGTCCCTTCTAGTCACACGAACACTTCATTGGCCCAACAGTGTGACAAATCTTGCAATGAACCATGCAGTAGTCTGCTTCTGTAGGTTAATAGCAATCTTTTGTCTCCAGTGCTTTCTCTTCATAGCCCTTTTACTGAATTCCATCACAGAAAGTTTTACAATTAAAAAAAAAAAATGTCCTGACAACCATTTTTGTAAATGGACCTTACCATCTAATCATCCCTCATTCAACGTGGGTGACATTAACAAAATGTGAACTTCTTGTGAGGGAGCCAGCTGTCTCAATCTGTCAAATCGTGCAGTTTTATTACACATTCTCCTGTTCCTAGTTTCCCTGAAAACAATAAGGATACTGATATATATTCAGCAAAATCTGAAAAATCCAGTGTTTCTTCATACGTCTTTAATCTTTCCGTCTCTTCTCCAAAATAAAAGGCCCTCGATTGCCATTAGTTCTACTGTTTTAAAATATCTAAATTAAGTTGACCAGACTCAGATTTTTTTTGTATGACTTTTTCCCAAGTGAAAGAGTTTCAAGTGACTTAGAAAAACATATGTGCCCCAGGTGTCATTGCCTTTTCTATTGTGAGTCGCTAGAATAAAAGGCCAAGTTCTTCTCAAAACAAGATAGCAAGATCCATGGATATTAAACCCAAGCAAAGAAAGTAAAGTCATTGGAGTCATTTCTTTCTGTGCTTAGGAGAAAAGTAGATAGCGTTGGCTAATGGATGGCTTCATATTTTAAATTAAGTGATCAGTTAAAAAAAAACCTCTTTGATCTTTTCTTTCAAGTAGATTTTTCAAATGCATGGCTGGGAATTATCTTCAGTGATTCATAATGAAAAGCAGGTAGGAATTGGTTAAGAAATATGAGCTAGGAAATAATTATTGTTTCATCACATAAAAGTCAACATCTACTCAGTTCGTAAAGCACACAATTTAAATGGAGGAAAAAGGTCCTTGGTAATAATACTAGTATGTAAGATAAGGATGAAATAAAGAAATAGAAAGATGTATGTTGTTATTCCCTTGTCCGTTCTCAAACTTAAGATTTGTGTGTCAGCTGAAAGTGAAATGACACTATGGTAGTTTTAAGCTGTTGAAAATAACTTCTACCATTGTTTCTGCCACATTTTTGTCCTGGTTCATAGAACCTTGTTTTCATGCCAGTTATTGAATGTAATATGAAAAAGAAAACTCAGTTGACAGATCATTTAAGTGAAAAGGAGGAAAGATTTAAGCAACTTGAGTGATAGTAAAAAGTACTTCCATCCATATCTTTTCTCCTTGGATTATATTTCAGTGTAATTATTGTAAAATATATAGTTTATTTTATCACTAAGAATACTCATAATTTTTCTCAGATTAGTGAGCTATCTCATAAAAAGCAGTGAAAACTATACATAAAATGTGCACACACAACCTAAATAGAAAACTGTTAAACCTTTGTCACTGGCATGCCTCAGAGAAGTTACTTCCCTATTTATTTATTTCTTTGAAAATAATTACATAATAATATACTAACAATGTTTAATCTCTTTGCTTTTGATATTGTTTTTAATCTCTGGATCATAAACTATACAGCAAGCCTCCTAGGTGTAAGTTACAAGGTTAGATGCTACATCTAAAGTCTTTCAAAGTACACATAAATTTAAATTTTACTAGTATAACTTTCTTTTAGATCTCTTAGCTTTAAAACATAATAGAGAAATCAAGCCCAATTTTTTAAGAGGAAGACTAAGGTATACAATTGTAGTTGTAGTTGACTGATCAACACATTAGTTTGAGCATCTCTATAAAGTGTCACCTATGATGTCTATGTCTGCTTCTTCTCCCTCCCTCCCCCATATATATGTTATTTTTCTTTTAACTTTTTCCCTCTTCTCTCTCCTCTATTTTCTGTTGGTTTGGGACAAACATGTTCCCAGCACACTCATATTGAAGGTATCCTGGGGTAGGTACTCTTGATTTTTCTGATTATGATTTTTTTCTTTATTTTCCTTAAAAATACCCTCTCTTGGTGCCACATTTTCTCAAATTCTGTATCATGAAGAATAGTAGACAAATAACATACTAATCTATTATAAGCATTGAAAGAAATAAGGAAAAGCATAAGTAACTACTCATCCAGATGCTCCAGTTCAGCTGTCCTAGCAGAAATACAGGAAAGACACAGAGAACAACCCCGGTAAAGAGCTTATACTAACACTAGGGAAAGTTAGTAGCTATTTCTTAGCCAAGCAACAACCATCTCTGTGGGATCTACTTGGAGATTATTTCAAATCTATGGGGGGAAAGTAAGAAGTAGTTCCTCAATGGAGAGACTTCAGAATCTTCATTCCCCCACCCCTGGGATAAGATTTTAATTTCTAGAGAATACCAACCATGGCCAGAATATGTATTTATTTTTAAATTACCCCCAAGAAATGGGTGGGCTTATTACTGTAAATGCTGGCAATATCATCCGAACGTTCCTCTCTAAAATATCTAAAAAGAAATATATGTTTGCTGTCTTACCTTCTTTCTCTTCATCCAACACGAATTGGCCACACCTCCAATAATTAATACAATGTCAAAGAAGGTGGTTAGAAACATAACCATGGAAACTGCCAGGCAGTAATCCTAGCCAACTTCAATTCTTCTTTCTCTGAACTCTTTTCTCTGAATAAGTTACATTACTTTAAGATAACTTTTTAAGAGAGTATACTCATGAGATTGTGAGGAAGTGTGGCAGAGCTGTTTTCTTCTCATAATGATGGCTTTTTTCCTAGCTGCTATAAAGAAGTTTGTTCATGGATAATATTAGCACTTTTCTTAAATTCATCATTAAATATGAACCCAAGGCGCATGAATCATTTACTTTGCTTTTCTGTATCATTTTTATAGAACATATGTCAGTTGACAAAATAAAAAAAACAAATAATGGATTCCCTGCATCATCATAAAGCCTTATGCTTTATCCTAGAAGCACCTGTTATTCTTTTTCTAGCCAGACTGCACAGTAACATGAAAAAAAAAAGATGTCAACTCAGTATTAATTCTAAGATTTTCTCTCACAAATATCACAAAGGTAGACTTCATCTTTCACTCAGATTTCATAGATTTCCCTTTTGCATATGTACTTTTTGTATTAAGTCCAAAATATATGTATACACATGCAGGCAAGTTAATTGTGTATCACTTAAATCCAAAATACGTATACACATATGCAGGCAAGTTATAACATAAATGTATGATGAGTTACCTCAAGTGACTATAATCTTCTAAGTTAAAAAGAAAATATATTTTAGCACACAGTATAGAAACAATTGAGTATTAACAGCAATGGGAAATTCATAACATAACAAATATAAAATAAGTTTTGTCTTTACAGTTAGAGACTAATTCTTATACATTAAAAAATAATTAGTTGATAGTTTCCATTCTCATAAACAAGGTGTGATCAGGATTGGTATCATCTATGCCCAAAATGTATGTTGCAGGTTTCTTTACTTCATTGTCCTAAAATCTGAGACATGACTTTTCTAGAATAAATCAAGATTTCATGTACAATACAGCCCCTTTCCTAATACTGCTATGGAAAAACCAAATTGACAACCTTATAGGAGATCATATATATTTCCCATATCTCAGTATGTTCACAGGATATATTTGGACATGTATTCTACCAAGAACCATGTAACAAGATGGTAACTGAGATAACAGGTACTATGAAATTTTTGGGATTTGATTCCTAGGACATGCTACAGTAGACTACTTATTTTTTAAAAAACACATCTAATTTAAATTTTAAAATCAGCAAATCATTATAATTAACAAGCACAAAAGAATCCTGAAATGAAAACCCCGTGTCTTTCCTGATTTTATCTGTGATTAATTGTGCCCAGTTTCAAGCAATGATTATCTTTATCATTCTTCTAACATGTTTTGGTTTCTCTAGTTGTTCATTTTCCTATAGGTCTTTGAAAATGAGGATAGTTTGTCTAGAATCTGTCCAGAAAATACCAGAACCAATCCATTTCTGTTCATAAGAAGCAGAAGGCTGTAGGAACAAGTATTAAAAGAAGGCACAACCTTAAGGGAACAGGGTTAACATATGTGCTAGTTGGAATTTCTGCAAATGATCTTCTGAAAAGTAACATGCAAAGTCATTGACTCAGATAGCCCTCTGAGTTGAACTAATCTGATTTATTTAACCACGTTATTATAACATGCAGTTCTCTTTGATGGATCTTCTATTATTAAGCTATCCATCCATTTCAAATATTTATTGAAGTGCCTACCGTGATTATGTGCTGCAGAAAAGACAAGGACACTTACTAGGGGGGTTGTGAGCCCAGTGGGTATAATACGCATGTTTGAAGCAAAAGACAATAATCACATCTAACAGCTCCAATTCAGCTCAACATTAGAATTCAGCAGTAATAGTACAGATGGCCTAAAGTACACCTGTGTGTATCTATACGCGTGCACACGCCCATGTATATATATTTATCTATCTGTACAAACATTACATATGTATACACACTATCTATGTAATATATAATATATGTATAATGCATATAAATTCTAACAAGTGTATTTGTGTTATCTTTAAAATAGAACAACTGTATCTTGAAGTGGTAAATGCAGAGAATTGGTTTTATTGTTGATCTGTGGATTTAATGATTTTTAGGTAAAAAGGATGTTTAAGTGTATAATTTCTTTTCTTAATTTAATATATTTATGTAAATGCATGCCTGAAATTTGGTTAGATTGGCTGTGTTTTGTGTCTTTTAACGTGATCAAATGTATTAAACTTTATCTTATGACTTGATGTACTTGTGCTATTTTAAAATTTTTTACTTTAGAATTTTAAAAGATTTTTTATAAATATTCAGACTGATTATATAAACACTAATTTTTTAAATATTCTATACCCAAACAACTTCGAAATATGCTTGTCTCTTGTCATTTTTTATGTCCTAATTTTTAAATCTCTGTTGAATACATATGGCATCGTGAAGCATCGGTTTCGTTGTGTAGATATGGTAGGCATCCATGAAGACGTTACATTGATTTAAATTTGTTCTAGTTGTACAGGAGTTAAACCTGATCTTTCCAAGTAAGTGGGAATAAGGCAAGAATGTAAAAGAGCAGTGAGGAATACTGGGTGCCCAAAGTGAAGAAAGGAGTTTATGGAAGGGGAGGGACGTGAAAAAGGGTGATTGCAGACACCCCAGAACTTTGCTGACTTCATTGTTTTGCTTCCAGTTAATTCTACCAGGAGTATCTGTACAAAGTCTGATCTGCTCATTTGAACACGAATTTAAACATCTGCCAATATTCTTTAGAAGAGCAAAATGCTTTCATCTATGTCCCTTTTCTTCCTGTATAAGTGCATCTCCTTTGACTCCTTGGGGAAAAAAAAGCTCCCTTTCTGCAAAAGTGTCTTGTTTCTAAGAGAATAAAATGTGTTCCAGAGTACTTATTCACAAAGTGTCCCTGAGCTCAGATTGCTTCCTAAAGGTTCAAGTTAGGCAAAGTGACACCAGGAAAAATGTCCTCTGGCTGATTTCCACAGTGGCCCAGGAAGCACCTGGGTTCTCTGTCAAGCTCCGCCCTTCCAGCTCCATGATCACCCTCTTTGTTACTTGCATGTATGTCTTCTATTTTTCAAATCCCTGACAGAGCTAACACAGTTCCTACATACTTAAAGAAGGATTACACATATATAGTCTAACAATGAAAGTGGTTTCTTGCTGTTGCGAATCTCCCTGGGGTGCTTCACTGTCCCTTGTTTGGCTTCTCAGCCCTGCCATCACCATGTCATCAAGTCCCCTTTGAACTCCCTCTGTTGTAAACACTTGGCAGGAAACTGCCAGGGGAGGAGGGTACACCTCATCAACACAGGTACCTGCATAATGGACATCTGTATACCTAGCCCTGAATTGTACCCCACATAATTAAAATTAAAAAATTGTTTAAGCTCTTGAAGTGGCTTCCATTTCCATCTTTCAGATCCTGATGGGTGCATATATTAATAAGAGTGACTAGGGCACTGGTAAGAAGAGAGAAGGGCCCTGATAAGATCTTCTTTAGGAGAACACATTAAGAATTGATCATCTTAGATCTCGTGAACACAATGAAATGAGGTGAGAGGGATCCTACTCCCAAACGTGTAAGGTAACCCTTCCATTTCTAAGGCAACTACGTATGGAAAAGACCATTATTTCCACCATTGTCACTAGGAATTTTCATAGCTCACGTTTGTATTATCACAACACTCAGCTGCCAGTTTCCCCAGGAGTCTGACAGCTCATGGGACCGATATTTCTAAGAGATTATTCTTTAACACTCGCTTTTTCTAAAAGAAAATTTGAGACTAATGTACCGTTTCCAATGGAAATGCAATTTAAAATACCAGCTACGCTTAATGTCTCATCAGAAAAAAAAAAAATAGTTTTTTCTTTTTTGGAGTTCCAAAGAAGTCTCTCTGGAGATTATATCCTACCATCATTTAAATAAATGAAGGTAAGCAGAAGGAAAACAATTTGGATAGAATATTTTGTATTTTCATAATTTGGCTGATACTTTATTTCGATGTGATATCTGCTATGATTAAAATAAACAATCGAAAATGGGAGAAGAGGAAGCAAGAAGAGGGAGGGAAAAGGTTGGGTAGCTCCTGCCAATTAAACTTATTTTGGGGGGACTATGCCAGCATCAGAAACTACTTGAGCTCATCTTGTAATTTAATAAGATATTGTCAGATCCCTTTGACATATTATAGTCTTATAACTGATGCACAATCCATGTGCTTCATGTAAAGCAACTTTGCTTATGGTAGACACTCTGTTCCACACAGGGGTCCCCAGCCCCTGGGGCCACGGACTAGTATGGGTCTGTGACCTGTTAGGAACCAGGCCACGCAGCAAGAGGTGAGTGGTAGGAGAGCAAGCCAGCAAACTTCACCTGTATTTACAGCAGCTCCCCATCACTCTCATTACTGAGCTCCGCCTTCTGTCAGATCAGCAGCGGCATTAGATTCTCATAGGGGAGTGGACCCTATTGTGAACTGTGCAT
Organism: Tarsius wallacei; assembly: GCA_963574415.1. NCBI lineage: Eukaryota > Metazoa > Chordata > Mammalia > Primates > Tarsiidae > Tarsius > Tarsius wallacei. The sequence continues at coordinate 17,046 of CAUYQG010032273.1, forward strand.
GGGAGAGATCTAGGCTGCATGCTTCTTATGAGAATCAAATCCCTGATGATCTGGAATGGAGCTGAGGTGGTGATGCTAGCACTGGGGAGTAGCTGCAAATACAGATTAACATTAGCAGTAACATTTGATTGCACATTCCCTCCCACCCCCGTCCATGAAATAACTGTCTTCCGTGAAACCAGTCCCTGAAGCCAAAAAGATTGGAGACCACTGCTCTACAGCTACCTAAAGCCATGCATGCCTGGTATACAGGCAAGAGACCTAAGCCAGGGCTCTGAGATGTGGATCCTAGACCTGTGTCTCCAACCAATTAGCCAAGTGCTATTGGGTACATCTGTCACTGCACTGGGACTCATCTTTCCTATGTATTAAATGGGAGACTTGGGTTCCTTCAGCTCTAACAGGTGTTACTATTCGATATTACCACTTCCAGGATCCATGTAGATTGCAAATTTGAAATTGCAAATCTCGGGTAGAAATACATTACTCCATTTCTTGAATTTGTGGTGACCACATAATCATAAAAGATGCTCTTACTCAGTTTTTCTCTAATCTCCCAGCTTTCTCTTTACCCTGGCAATGAAAGCAGTTTCTTGCTGTTGCAAATCTCTGTTGTTGCTTTCTCTGATGTGTCCTCTGAATCTCTTTTTCTGTTCCTCCCATCCTGGAAAGTTTCATTATTGAATCGATTCACGTCTCCTACTGCTCTCACTCAATTCCTAAGACACTGTCTAATCTATGATCGGCATATTATGCTAAAGAAGTGCATGCTACAAGGAAGCTGCCACTCCCTCTAGGGTCCTTAATGTCTGGTTTTGCAGCTGTCATAAATATCATTATTGTCTTTTCCATGAACTGCAGTAGGTAGCCTACCTGTCAGCCAGCACATTCTGGGCACATACAAGGGAATCAATGCCTGGTTGATATCATCTAAAAGATGGTCAATTTAAGATAAGAAGAAGGCATAGTCATGGATATTAGTCTGCTCTGGCTACCCTGGCAAAGTGTCACACACTGCAGGGCTGAAACAGCAGAAACGTATTGTCTCACAGTTTTGGAGGCTAGAAGTCTGAGTTTAAGGCATTGGCAGGGCTAGTTCCTTCTGAAGACTGAGGGAAGGGTCTGTGCCAGGCCATCTCCTCTCTGTGACTCTTAACATAACCTTTCCTCTGGTGTGTCTCTCTCTGTGCCCAAATTTCTTTATCAAAGACACCCGTCGTATTGGGTTACAGCCTACCGTCATGATCTTATTTTAACTTGATTACCTCTGTAAAGACCCTCTCTTCAAAGAACATCACACTCTGAGGTACATGTGAATTTGGGTGGGGAGAAGGGAAGAGGACCCATGCACAGTACCCCATATCACCATACCCCAGAAATGGCATCCAACTTACTGAGGTCTCACTTTCACTGTCTAAATCAGTGTTTCTCAACAGTAAAAGACACGTCTCATACAGCATGCAACCAGGATAAAAATGTATTCTACGACATGCAACGCTGAAAGGCACATCTCATACAACATGTAGCTAGCTATAAACAAATCTTACACAATGCGCAACAGACATCTCATACAATATGCATCAAGTATAAACACTTCTCACACAACGAGCCACAGTGAAAGACACATCTCATACAACATGTCCCCAGTTATAAACATTTCTTAGACAATGTGCAACAGTGACAGACAGATCTCATACAAGTACCCAGTATAAAAACTTCTACAGCATGCAACACTGAAAGACACATCTCCTTTAACATGCAGCCAGCTATAAACACATCTTACACAACATGCAACAGACACATCTCATACAACATACACCAAGTTATAAATGCTTCTTATACAAAGCGCAACAGTGAAAGACACATCTCAGACAACATGCACCCCGTATAAACACTTCTTATACAATGTGCAACAGTCAAAAAAGCAGTGCTTCTCACACTTCAGTCACAATTGGACTCTGCTAAAAAGACAGATTCAGATTCAGGAGGTCTGGGGTGTGGCCTCAAATGATCTGTAACAACTCCAAGGTTATGTTCGCACTGCTGGTACGTGGCCACACTCCGAGGAGCGTGGATCTCATTCAAGGCTGATAGGCTGTTTTAACCTCAAGGAGGTGGTACTGGAAAAGACTTGAGGGAAACATGACCTTCTGCCTCCAAAAGGGAAACAGTGATATGGCCCAAATCTTAATTCCAGGCTTGTGCTCAGTTGAGTAGGCTGTATACCACAGCACTGAGTCAATATTTGTGCCTGGCAGTCAGTCCCCCTCATGATGCTGGGCTGCTGGCTGCTGTTTCTACAGCTGCTGTTCTTATTTTCAGTGATAGCATCATATAATCACAAACAAGTGCAAATTCCCACGTATGTTGGAATTCCTTTATCTGTCCAAACTAGAACTGGGTTGCTAAAGCAATATGTACTATAAATAAAATAGACATTAGCTTTCAGCTGTGTACCTTGTGCCAAGAAAGTGTCTAGTAATAGCAGAAAACTGTGAAAGACTCCTGTTAAAAGAAAAAAGTTAAAAAGGAAAATATCACTATGAATAAATGTATTCCAATGAAGAGATAGACCTTGACAAAATAGAAAATGAACTTCTGTGTTATATTGAATTTTTATCCTACCGATTATTTTTTTAGTAGATTTTTTTTAGAGAAGTTTTAGGTCCACAGTAAAACTGAACAGAAGGTACGTAGATTTTCCCTGTCTTCCCTATTCCATACACACAGCCTCTGCCATTAACATCGCCTACCAGAGTGACACATTTTTTTTGCCATTGATGAATGTACATAGAATCATAGTAATATCTCAATATTCATAGTTTTACCTTAGGGTTCACTCTTAGTGTTGTACACTATTCATTCCTTTCTCCCCCACACCCTGGCAATCACTGATCTTTTAAGTTTCCATAGGTTTGCCTTTTCCAGAATGTCATATAGTTAGACTCATACAACATGTAGCCTTTCACACTGGCTTCTTTCACTTGGTAGCATTCATTTAAGTGTCTTTCAAATCTTGTCATGGCTTGATAGTTCATTTCTTTCTAGCATCGAATAATAATCCTCAGTTTATGTATTCATTCACTTAGTGAAAGACATCTTAATTGTGTCCAAGTTTTGGCACTTATGAATAAAGCTGCAGTAGTCAACCACATGCAGGTTTTTGTGTGGACATAAGTTTTCAACTCCTTCGGGTAAATACCAAGGAACTCAATTGCTGGATCGTGTGGTAAGAGCATGATTAGTTTTGTAAGAAAATTCTACTCTGTCTTTCAAAGTGACTGTACCATTTTACATTCCTACCAACAGCGAATGAAACCTCCGCATCCTCACCCATGTTTGATGTTGTCAGTGTGTATTGAATTTTCAGACATAATGTTTTGTAACTTTATCCTAACACTGAGGTATATCATGTTACTTGGAGTTGCAAATATATCTGGAATTATGTCGAAAATGCTATGAAAGCAAAGTTAGTGTTGTTTGTTAAAGAACAATTCTTACTAAAAATTGTTACAAAAGAACAATTACTTACATAAATACGCAAACATACATATGCATTTTAGAGCAGGGCCACCCAATAGAATTTTCTGGGATGATAAAAATATTTTGTATCTGCACCGTCCAATATGGTTGCCACTAGCCATGCAACTATCAAGCACTTGAAATGTAGTTGGTGTGACTGTGGTACTGGATGCTTAATTTTATTTCATTTTAATTAAGTTTAAATGTCAGTTAGCAATATAAAAACAGACATGTTCTTTCAAAATATTGGCTGCTTCAAAAATCAGAGCCAAAAGCGATTCAGACAATTCAGTTAAAAAGTTTTGGTGATATGCTTCTTTGATAATCCCTTATATATAACTCATACTGAAATGGTTCACATTCCCTTTAACTTTGTTCTCTTTTGTTCCTGTAGCTTATCTCAAATAGTATATGATAATAGTATTCTTTGATCTGAATTTTTTTACATTGGCCTTTGACCAAAACCAGTAAAATTCTTAACTCTAAGTATAGCTTTATCATGTAGCCAAATCCATTATGCATATGTGGAAAATATGCACTATGGTCATGTGTGTGCACATTTCTGCAATGAATACAAGTGAAGAAACAGCACTATGCACACAGAATTGCTGGTGGGCAGAAAAAAGGGAGGGGGGGTAATGCCTTTTGTGTGCCAAACTCTCCTCAGTTAGAGAAAATACAGATAGAGGAGCCAGGGGCATAAGACTGCCACCACATGCCTTTACATTTAGTTCTCCACAATTTTCTTGGAAGAGAAGAATTTTGGAGCAATAAGAATATTAGAGAAAGAAAATCAAATCCATTACACTGATTTGTAAGATTCAGCTCTAGCAGTGTCACCACATGCCACCTGAAATAACTGTAAGAGATAAGCAATAAAGTAGAGCCAGGGGGAATATCAGAGGTCCAAATAAAGAATGGAGAAAATATCTCTCCCTAAGTGGAAGTGGACATAACAGGTATAAGACAGTGGTGAGTCAGCTAAACAGAATAAAAACAAGTAGGAGTAATAGTTATAACTGATAACACTTACACAAGGTTGTGTACCAAGCACCAGGCACCAGGCACTAAGAACTGTCAAGAACTATGAAGAGTCTGAGACTTCACTCTACTTAGAAGCTAACACGTTAGCCTGTCACGATTTTGAGGATGTTGCCAGAAGTCATGAAACTCCTAGGTCAGAGACAGAAGACTGCATATTACTCACAGCAATAGCCATAACCAGTAACTAGTTCCCTGAGCTCCAATTCCCATAGAGTGACACAGAAAGGGCCAGGTTATATCTGTACAGACTGTGGGTTGAGTACAGAAGATTAACTTTGAGCTTAGGGAGCCCAAATCTTTTATAGTGGACAGTAGGCAAACGTACCTGACCTTTGCTTTAGAGGAAAAGCTATCTCTGTCTTCCATAATGTTTGCTGTATGTGTGTCCTTGAAAAGGTAGTTCAGAGAAAGACATTCAGCACTTCTGCTTACAAGATACGCAGAAACACAAAAGGCCCATGGAAAATTGCCTCCAATGAGCACTTTACACATTTTAGTTCATTTAACCTTCTCAACAGCCATGAGGTAGATCTTCTTGTGCCACTTTACAGATAAAGAAATGAGACACAGAGTTCCCACAGCTATTAAGTGGTAGAGTGAGGATTTGAACCCAGACAATCTGGCTCTGGAACAGCTCTGTCCAACAGAAATTGTACATGAACCACATAAATAATTTTACATTTTCTTGTAGCCACATTAAAAAGGGTTACCTTTATATATATGTAATATATATAATAATATATTATTAAAATTAGTTTCATTTCTTTCTTTTTAAAGAAAGTTTTCTGTTTTTTTCTAAAGAAACAAGTGAAACTAATTTTAATAATATATTTTATGTAACTCAGTGTCCCAAGGATATTACCATTTTAACATATAATCAATATAAAACTACTAATAAAATATTTTACATTTTAGTTGGAAGCAGTGGCTCACACCTGTATCCCAGGACTTTGGGAGACTGAGGTGGGAGAATTACTTGAGTTTAGGAGCTCGAGATCAACCTGGGCAATATAGTGAGACCTTGTCTCTATCCCCCACCCCCAAAAAAATCAAAAAATTAGTCAGGTGTGGCGATGCACACCTGTAGTCCCAGGTACTCAGGAGGCTGAGGTAAAAGGATTGCCTGAGCCCAGGAAGTAGAGGCTATAGTGAGCCATTATTGTACCACTGCACTCCAGTCTGGGTGACAGAGTGAGACCCTGACTCAAAAAAAGAATAATTTTGTTTATATTTTTATACTATGTCTCTTCCACGTTTTTACACTAACTCTTCTATATTTTATACTGTCTTTGAAAACCAGTTGTATTCTAGCACATCTCAATTTAAAAAATAACTATAGTTAGTTTGCATAAAATTCACAGTAGAAAAAGTAGATTCGCCGACCAAAGTTACTCCAAACATACCTAAATGCTTTCTAATGCTTGAACTGAGTGTCACCCATTAAAGTTAAGCTAATTAAAATTAAGCCATTTAATAAACTGAGTTTTTTAGTCGCAGTAGCCATATTGCAAGTGCTCAATAG
>CAUYQG010032274.1:0-27200 GCA_963574415.1 Tarsius wallacei
CACATGAAGAAGTGTTCAACCTCACTAATCATCAGGGAGATGCAAATCAAAACCACGCTGAGATACCACCTAACTCCAGTCAGAATGGCAATTATCAATAACTCAAAAAATAACAATTGCTGGAGAGGGTGTGGCGAAAAGCGAACACTCCTACACTGTTGGTGGGAGTGCAAACTAGTGCAACCTCTGTGGAAAGCAGTGTGGCAATTCCTAAAAGCTCTAAACACCAACCTTCCGTATGACCCCGCAATCCCCCTACTGGGAATATACCCTGAAGAATACTCTATAGGAAAGATACCTGCACATGTATGTTTATCGCAGCATTGTTCACAATAGCAAGAACCTGGAAGCAACCATGCTGTCCATCAAAAGAGGACTGGATTAAAAAAAATGTGGTACATATACACGATGGAATACTATGCAGCCATAAAGAAGAATGAAATCATGAATTTCGCAGCAACCTGGATGGAACGAGAGTCCATAATACTGAGTGACCTCTCACAAAAACAAAAAACTTAGTATCACATGTTCTCACTCATATAGTAGACCTTGATCATCCAACGTATTACCACAAGAAAATGACTACAGTGGTGAGAAACTGTGGGGGGGGAGAGGGTGAGGGGGATGGGATTAATGGTGGTGGGTATCTGTCTGGGGATGGGGAGACACCTCTTATCAACAAGGGTACCTGAATGAAACATTTTTGTATACCTAACCCCTAACTGTACCCCACAATAATATAATAAAAAAATAAAAAATAAAAAAATAAATAAAAATAGATCAACTAACAAATAGTCAAAAAAAATTTTAATTTTTTTTTAATTGAAAAATTTAAAAAAACCCTACCCTCTTGTGGCAGGCTCTGTAATTTTTCCTCCTATCAGGTCTCTCCTGCAGAGCCACCTCTTTCACTCTCTCCTCAGTGTCTGGAGCAGGGAAGGAGGAGGGACGGTGGAGGTGGGTGGGGCTGCAGTCTCCTCTCCCACTCTCATATGGTCAGGGAGATCGCCTCTAATGGGGAGGTACGGGATTGTCTCTTCCCCAGATAGTACTGGTGGGGGGGAGCTCCCCATCCAGGCTTTGTCTCTTCCCCAGATATGTACTGGGGGGGGCTCCCCATCCAGGCTTATCCTGGAATGGAGTTCTCATATTGCAACTGACGTCCAGGCTCTGCCTGGGTTTGTCCCTCTCAGTCGTGGCCCTGATGTTCAGAGGATTGCTGGGGAGGAGAGGGTTTGGGTCAGCCCCAGACTCATCACCGATCTCTTTGGAGTTCTTCCTTGTTTTTTTCTGTCCACAGCCTTTGTCCCGTGGCTGGATCAGGGTAGGGGATGGGGCGCCTGGAACTCAGCACTGTTAGATCCATCCAAAGTTGGTGCTTTCAGGATATTCTCTCTGGGTCACGATCAATCCATGAGTAGTTGATCTGCCAGTCACAGAGATCAGGTCTATTGCTCCGTGGTGAGCAAGCTGGAGCACTTTCCTGCCCTGCCTTCAAGATGGTGGTGGGGAGCCTCTTTTGTCCTCTTCCGTGGGACTTTGCCTCTGGGTCTCCTCTGCAGCCTCTGCTGCCAGTGCCCTGCCAGATGCTGAAGTGGTGAGGCACCAGTAGCCAGCAGTCTCTCTCCTGCTGCACCAGTGAGGGAGAGCCTGGGATGATATTTTCTCCCTGCCACTTTAGTCCATTTTTTAAAAAAAATAATGACACTTGGCTTCTGCATCCTGGGAAGAGCTGGGGACGAAGCAGAGAAGCTGCACCAATAGCTGTTGCACCAGGGGCCTGGCCACTTGCTCACAAACCCCCACTTAGACAGTCTCTTCCAGCATTTTCTTCCCAGGGAGGGTTTGTTGATTTCAAAAAAAAAAAGAAAAGAAAAGAAAAAGAAAATGGCGCTCTGCTTCTGCATCCTGGGAATTGCTAGGGCCCAAGCCCTGTCACTGTGGCACCAGCCGCTGCACCAGGAGAGCCCTGGCCCCTAGCTCCCTAGTCCTCACTCAGATACTCACATACTCACTTGCTCACCAGCAAGTACACAAAATTTTCCATACACTCATTCACTCACACAGGGACTCGCATAGTCTGACTGGCTCGGTTGCCATCTTCCCCTGTCTTGGTGGTTATTTTTGATGTGTGAGGTTGAAGGTAGAGGTAGGTTTAGGGTCATTCTTTTACATTGTGAGACATACCTTACTTTTGAATTTTTTAGATCATAAGGTTATATTACTTTTACTTAGATATATGAATAAAGATGGGAAAAAATGATTAAAGGTAGCAGAGAGAAAATATGTAGATCATAGTCCCTGGGCACCAGATAGCCCAGGTTTGAATTCTAGGTCTGCTACTTACTGGCCAGGTAAACTCAGGTAACATACTTAGCTTGTCTGTGTCTTGGTTTCCCCATTTGTAAAATTACAATAAAAGCACTTATCTTACAGGGTTTTTGTGACGATGACATGTGCCTTGCACATAAGTAAGCACTGTCTGTGATGTATTATACATATGTTCTTAGGCAAAGAAAAAGAAAAAAAATACCATAAACCAACTCAATCTGTTTTATTTCCTCCATTTTGACACATGTCTAGTTTGACTAGAGAGTTTCCAAGTTTGAGAATCTTTTGAAGGAGAATGAATCTGAACAAGTGTTTGGGGCCCCTGAAGGAGGAGCAAGGAATGGAAGGAATTTTAATTTAACTGGGTATTTTAGAAATAAAACTTGTATTCTAAAGGTATGCCTTGATCAATACCTTTTTTCCTGTTATTGCTATTCTGAAAGACCTTTGTTCCTTTTACCATTTTTTTCATATTCTACCTAATTTTAAGGGAGCCTAGTGCAACTTCCCCCTGCAAGCCTTTGATGAAGTCTATGGCTCACCCGGAACTCTCATGCATATATTGTTTTTCATCAAAGTTAACTTCATTTTATATTGTATGATCCAATGATTAGGACCTAAATTATTATTGTAATTTACTGTATGATACTATTATGTCAAATATATTTTTGCTAATTACTATGTGTTCAATATGTTTATTGATTGGTAGCTGGGTGTGTGTGTGTGTGTATATATATATATATATATATATATTTTTTTAGTTGGAGTCTCACTCCATTGCCTAGACTGGAGTGCAGTGACACACTCCCCCCAGCCACTGCAGCCTCGACCTGCTGGGCTCCAGTGATCCTTCCAAGTAGCTGGAACTATAGGCGTGCACTACCACGACCAGCTAATGGCAGATGGAGATAGAGACACTGAGCTAGGCTATAGTTTGATCCTGAGGTCTGGACTTTATAGAAAACCCCCATCACTCACAGGCACACACACACACACACACACACACACACACACTGAACCCTTGGATCTTTATCTCACTGAAGTTTCCTAAGGCAGGTGATAATCAGCTCCTATTAAATGATCCTTTCTGGATTCTCCTCCTTACCTTGTCAATATTCCTCTTCTAGGTGTTTCCAAAATGCTAGTGTGCTCCAGGCTTCCAACCTTTGCCCTCTTCTCTTTCTATTCCGAACATGCCTCCTGGATGAACCCACCTAGTCCTAGTCCTTTTGCTTCAATTTGCACTTGAATGTTGATAATTCCAAAATCTGTGTCTCTGGGCTAAACCCTTCTCCAGAACTCTGAGACTTCTTACGCAACAAATTGACTACAGGCCAGCTTTTTCTTAGTGTGTCCTAGATAGACTCCTCATATTCACTCAGACCACTTTCCATTCATTCCAGCCTGCACTGCCCAGATGTAACCTGCTGGGAAGGTTGTCAGCAAGCAGTCTTAGTTGTGAGCTCCCATAGGCTCTGCCTCAGCTTCAGAGAACAATTTCATCTAACATCATGCATTTCCTAGATGGTCTATGACTTACAACTGAGCACAGTGAGAGCATAAAGGCCCTGCCACTTTGCCCCCAACCCCAGGACAATTCTAATGTGAATCTACTCCACAGGGCTTCTATAAGACTGACCAAAGTTCAGGCCTGCATTGCTGTTCATCTTCTTCTGCCTAACCCTGCTTCCTCAACCCCACAAGATTTGATCTCTAATAAATACTAGTTATGCCAATCTCTGTTTTAGCATCTGCTTCCAGATAACACACTTGCAACACACCAGTACTTACTTGTTTTCCAAGCCGGAAATCTAGGTGTTATCTCTTCCTCAACTCCCTCATCCACCAATCATCAAAACCCGGAAATTATTTCTCTACATCTTTCTCCTATTTTCTAGTTAGATTCTCTACTGCTCCCTAGTGGTTCTCAACGTTCTAGTTCACTTTTCCCATCCTTGGTACTCCTATCTTAATAAACATGGAGGTTAAAGTTTCATCCATCAAATGGACTCACAAGGGCAATTGTTTTCCTTCTTGCTGAATTGCAAGTTTACAAGTTTCTCTCCTTTACTTAACTGTCTGCTCTTCCAGGCTAGAAGCCAAGTCTCATTTATCATGGTATACAACCTCCCCAAAACTTCACTCACACCCGTGGCTCCATAGCAGAAACCTCATCCAGTCCTGAACTTAGAGAAACCCTGTAAGTGTTTGAGTAATTAAAAAATGAGTATTGCCCAGGTAAGTAAGATTTAAACAATGCTTAGTGCAGTATTATTTAAACCTACATTTGAATAGTTGTGCCTTACAGAATGCTTGTTTATAAAATGACTTAAGCTCATCATTCACACATCATAAAGCTGCCCTCTTTCATCTTTTTGTTATATTTTATTGTGAAACAGTTAGCTGTGATAGTCCCACTGAGAGTATTTAGTGTAGGTAACTCAGTTCATTGGGTGAAGAGAACAGATTTTAACCATTACTTATTTCTTATATTTGTAGCACCAGTTTGCTGAGTCTGAAAGGGCTACCATCATAGACTTTGTTATATTCTATTCATGGAACATGGTAAACTGGGGTCAAGAGAAATAATTAAATAATGGATGTTGGGGTCCATCTGTCTAATGAAATGTGATTTAGTATCAAAAAGCAAATCCTTTATTCCCAAAGATTGACTGGGATAATATCAAATAATTTCATATGGTTAAATTTAGGGCCCTGAAAAATTTCACCCAATGATCTCCTCTGAATCATTTTCATTTGATTATAATTTGGATATATTTTCATTTACTTTAAGTCTTTTCCTTGGAATTACCTATTCCAAGATTTTTAAATCAGTGGCAAGAGAACCGTTGGTCAAAGTTGCAGTCTCCCTTATACAAATGGTCTTTTAAAAATTATATGACTCCCTCTTGAAAGCGGCTCTCTGCAGCCAAGATGTTTCTAGTTTATGACTATGCAAGAACTGTTCTGTAATTTGGCCACCGAACCCAGTATTTTTCCTCTCTCTCTTACAGCACTTGTCTTTTCTATTTGCTGAGGTCATCTGAGAAAGATGGATAAGCTTATAGGTAATTGCACATTGGTCTTTTTGTTTGCAATTTAAGGTTGGACTCTTCCAAAGAAAAGAGAAATTGGCATGAATCACTGCTTATCTCTTAGAATTTCAATTTTTATTTAATGAATATTTATGGAGCACCAGCTGAGAACCAGGCACTGAAAGTACATATGTGTTCATGTGTCCAAAGAGCCATGTCTTAGGGGCAAGACATTAAACCTAATTAACAGTTTCTAACAAGCACCTTGTGCTTACCCTTAGGAAGTCTGATTTCACACTGAAGGGAGTGGCCTCCTTTCTGGGTAGAGACCCTCAGTGCTTAAAAGAAGAGTGGGTATTAGGGAAGTGGAGAAAGTAGTAAGTTAGCCAAGATGGGAAGGGCCTTCTAAAGAGACAGGAGTTTGTGAAACTGCAAGCCTTATTAGGAGTGTGCAAAGAAGGAAGTAACAAAAGATAAGTCTGGTGAAGAAGGATAATAAAATTATAAGCATTTACAATTTCCCATCTCCAATTTTCAGGAAATGTGAATTTCAGAGATAATAGTCCGTATTTTCTGGGTCAGGTGAAAGATAGTGATGGAAAATGAAAGAAGCTGAGGGTTGCTTCACATATTAAGAGAGATGGATAGACCCACAGGGAGAATAAAAGATATGGGAAATGGAACCTTAGACAGTCTCGGTGGAGAAAGAAGCAAGTAGAAAAGTTGGAGAGGTGGTGGTGGAGATAGAGGGAAAAGGAAAGACTAAGAGATAGATAAAACTATATACAGGTACAAACACACACATCACACAGAGAAAGTGAAAGAAACAAGACAGAGGGAGGTAGGGACTCCTAGAGAAAATAACACACATAGAGTTAGAGATAGTGAAAGAACAAATAGAAACAGAGACAGAGACACACGCCAAAGGACAGACATTAAACAGAGTGATAGAGAACAAGAAAGGTAGTGACTACTACAGAAGTTAGAACTTTCAGAAAAGAGAACTGCTAGTGTGAAGGTTTATAAAGAAGAATTTCTGTGTATTGTGTTATGTAATGCCATTTCCCCCTCTCCCCAACAAAGAGTTTAGTAGCACTATCCTGCTTATCAAGGTTTTTAGGCGTAGAGTTTTTGCTTTTTGATGTATTACCATGGTCAGACCAGCCCCACAGATGCCCAGTTATGTTTTACAGTGGTGAGCAGTGATGAAATTAAGTATGGCTTTTGTACCCCACTAGGGTTTGGGACTCCTTAGAGACCAACTCACTGTGGTCAAAGGGTGATTTTTCTCTCTTTGGACCCCAGGACTCATGCATAAGGAGCTCTGGGGAATCTAGTTGCATCTCAAGAGCAGGTTGTAAGTCTTCCCAATCCTTGCAGAACAGCTTGGTGTCCTTCTTCTATGTTTCCACAGCACCCTGACTCATCCTATTAACAACAGGCAGATATAGGTGAACTCTACTCACATGGGGCTATGTATCCTCATTCTCTATTTTTGTATTAGACACCAGGGAACCTGATATTGGTAGAAATATTGGATACTGATCTTTTATAGTAAACGAACACAGTCTATATGCAGGACATTAACCCATTTATTTATGGCTATGCCTTTACACAGATGGATCCCAGGGACTAGCCTAGAAAAGGGGAAACTTTCAGAGTTATTTACCTCAACTAGCCAACCAAGCTGGGACAAACTGTTTTTCATTTCCTTGCTTTTCTCACTCGCTAAGATCAAGTGTTAAAGATTCTATGGTTTGCACGTACCTGCTAATGTTATTATCCCCATATTACCTAAAAGGAACAGCTAAGAGATGCTACGGGACCTGCTCAACATGAGGCTAGTACTAAATGCAAATACAGGTCTAGATTGTAGATCCTCTCATGTGCACCTCTTTGCTATTTTGACTCTATAATATTACTTCTCTCCTGAACAGAGTTCAATAACTTGGAAGAAGGATATAGATAACTCAACAAGCACAATCCACATACATATGCTGTTTCTAGCTGATAAAAAGGCCAGCTGGAAATCATAGATGGTTGGATGCAACTTAATGCTAGTATTTTTCTGATGAACTATATAGATGATCTTTCTTTCCAATGGTCAATGCATTCCTAGGCCTAGTGAATCACAGTGGGACAGACCTGGTTGAGAGGTAGCATGACTTGAAACTGACCTCTCTCACTGTGATGTGAGGGGCATGTATTGTGATAGATAGACTCATTTACAGATGAGAAGAATAACTCCAGTATCACAAGAAGAATATAGAAGTCAGTGGGTGAATTATTGTATATCAGGCAGTAGCTAGGCTGGCAGCTTGGATTGTGTGGGTTGGGGGTTTGTTTAATGGGGCAGTTGTTTCAACTGGGAAAATAACCTTGTAGTAGGGAGTGTGAGAGTGAGAGGTACTCTGGAATCATGGATGTAGGGAGTCGGCATCGGGGAATAAAAGAGTAGCAGGAAGCAAAGACCCCCACCTCCTGGTCTACAACAGCAAGAGCATAGTAGAGTACTAAAAAATGCAAGGAAAGTTATAGTTCCAAGTACATTAATAGTCTAAGAACTCAGATACCAAATATGTGGGAAGAAAGTAATGGCTAGCAAAAACAGTAAAGATAATAAGCTAAAGAAGGTTAAATGGAGATGCGTAAAGTCTATGTACCTAAAGTCAGGATTGGTCCTAGAGAAAGTAGTTGTTTAAGTGATTGGAGCCACAATGTAAAGAGAGAGTAAGATTGCAGAGTCTAACAGCAAAGGCCTAGTGTTTGTTGATTGAATAATAGACAGCAATTCTATTTTAAAGCATTGAACTCAGCTGCTGAGGCACAGATGTGTAAAGAGATGGAAGAGTTGCTCTAATGGATGCTTGATTCAAAGCAATAATTCAAACTGTCTTAAGATATAAAATATCAGGGATAATGCTAAGAATATATCATTCAATTACTATGCATAAGGAATAAGTAGATATTTTCATTCACTTGCATTTGCCAAAATTTAAAAAGTTTGTGTTTATTATTTTGGTGTTGAATAGAAGACTATGGAGGGAGAAAAATGCATCACATGATTAAACATTTAAATAATAAAAATAACCTAATTTTTAGGCACAGGTCTTATTTACTTGGACTGAATGAATCCAAATTTTCCAACTGAAATTTCGTCTAAGAGACAGCCTGGTTATATGGTCTTCCAAAGAGCCACCATCTTCAGAAATAGATTCCATGTTGCCAACAACATAGATGTTTATCTAAGATTAATAGACTTTATTTGCTTAATCGCTAAATCACCATGTAGAAGCCACAGTGACTACAAGTTGAGTGTCAGTGCACATGTTGATAATGATCTCTAAAAGAATTTAAAAGCATCATAGTCATAAATAAGATCTGAAGGAACTGAAAATAATTTTCTGGAGCATAGTTTTAATGTTAGCTATGGCGAATCATCCCTACCTCTCCCCTAGCACCCCTTCTGGGCAACAATCTAATTGAACCAAAACTTATGAGTAGATGTACAAGAGGATACCTTACTCATCTAATCTACTATATAATATCATGCTAACATACCCCCATCTGACTTACACTTTGACTACCTCTATTCTTCATCATCTCATTATTGAGGAATGGTATATGGGAGAACAGAAGGAGATTAACACAAGACTTTGCAAGACATATTGTGGTCACATCCCATCTCTTGGCCCAAATTTAAGAGCATCAGGGTTTTAAAGACTCTGTGGCTTAAAACCAACTAACCAACTAAACAGAGTCCTACCCAAACACTACATTATACTTATCACATGAGGGATTTTATCCTTATAAATAATTCAACCCAAGTGGCACTTCTCAGTGCAAATGAACTTAGGCCATTTTGCAACATTAACTCTGATGATTTTTGTTCACATTTATTTTCTAATACAATCTTGGCACATGCATAATGGGTTTCTTAGGTCATCCACTTAAAATAGCCAGGTTCATCCTGCACTCTCACAGAAAAAAATGCCTATTTCTCAAATTGATAGTTGCATGGTGAGGTCTAACTTCTCAACTTAGATTGATTTTTGTGTGTGTGCAATGACAATAATCTGTTTTTTACAAAGTGGCCAGGTCACAGTGGCTAAAATCTAGTTGGCCTGGATTAAAAACAGACTAATATCTTGGAATTTTGTGCTGGAGTCCTATCTGTGTGACAACTGGTTGGTTATCTCACTTTTTTGAGATAAGATAGACCAATCTCTTAAGGGTGCAGAAAAGACAAATTAGCATAAGATTGTTAAGTATTTTTTGTTAAGATAGAATATTATAGTAAAATGATATGTTTTCTTTTCATGGTGTTTGATGATAAATGTGGATTAAATAATTCAAATGTTACTTCTAGATTTTAACTAGAATGACCATGAGTTACTGAGTGATTTTTGAGGTCACTCTTTTTAGATTATAAGAATTAACACTCCAAAGATTATGAAACTCTAACACTTCTATATTTAAATACAAATTTCTAGATTATTGCTGATAGGTAATTTATCAGTTGAGCAGTTCTTAAACTAGAGAGGAATCACTTACTGATTTTAGCCATTTCTATGATAATCTACTTATAATAAAGATAATATTAAATTTTAAAACGTTTTGAACTGATAAAATTCAGATCCCTTATTTTTTAATGATTTCTTTCATTTGCCTTTTGTATACATAATATATAAAAGTAGCATTCCTAGCTCCAATTCATCTTTGGAATGTTATGTGCATTCCACACCTCTCCCCCAGCTCACTGGATTAATTACAACATTGTTTCTTTCTCTCTTTAAGTAGAAAGAAACTGGATGCTCACTACCTCCTCCCTTAATACTAAGAAGCAGAACAACACTGTCATCTGCTTCATTTTATAGACACTAGTGATTTTCCTGTAGGGGGATAACTGTTGATTAAATATTTTCCTTCCACATTTCCTGGTTCTGCAGCTCTTGTTTCCCTGACTTAAAGCAAAAATATTGCTTGGTTAGGTAACTATGCTCTATTTCAGATCAGTTTGCCACCAAAATTCAGCTATTGGAATACCATTTAAAAACAAACTACTCACATGATCAAAAATGAGCCAGACACCTTCTCAGTTAGTTCATGAATTTCTTTTTTCTTTTCTTTTTTTTTTTTGAGTTGGAGTCGCCCAGATGAGAGTGCAGTGGCCGCTCCCGGCCATCGCAGCCTCGACCTGTTGGGCTCCGGCAATCCTTCCGCCTCAGCCTTCCGAGTAACCAGAATTACAGGCGCGTGCTACCACGCCTGGCTAATTTTTTTGACTTATTGTAGAGATGAGGTTTCGCCTGCCCAGGCGGATCTCGAACCCGCGGGCTCAGGCAATCCACTCACCTCAGCCTCCCAAGGCGCGGGATTACAGGCTGAGCCACCGAACCCGGCTAGTTCATGAATTTAATAAGTAACTCTTCAAAAAAAAAAAATTTGCAATTGTGCTCCTTTTAGAAATATAGCTGATTTCTAGTTATTATTTAACATATTTATCATAGCATGTACAGATGTATAAATGCATATGTATATTATCTGTAATATTTATATTTTCCAGCTAGAGCAACTATGATGTCTATCAATTACTGTATTAATAATAGTCATTATTGTTCTTACTAGAGAAGTTTTATTATTTATAAGACATGTCATAGCAAAACAAACAAGCGACAACAGCATCAACTCCAACTACTGGTAATACTACTATTATTCGTAATTCTGTGCCGACTGCCTCTGTGAGATAAGTCAGTAGCTACCCTTATTCCCATTTAAAAGTTGAGGAACCTAAAGTTGAGTGCATTTTGTGACTTATTCAGGTCAAAAGACATACCCAAGTCAAGGAAAGATATCAGCTTCTTTGCATTTCAAGAATACATAATTTATAAAATGACTGGTATATCAAGAAAGTTTGCCTCTCATCTAAGCAAAATAAATGAAGATATTTGTTCACAAAAAACCACATTAAATTTTTAATGTTAAACCTGAGTATTTGAATTTCTTGGTCAGCGTGACTGACTTTTCCCATCTCCTAAAACTTTGTGATCCTACTTAGCATTGAAGCATTGGAGAAGTTATTTTAGCTACCCATGAATAGTCTGCCACAGATGAACTGCAGTTACATTAATCCAACTTACACTGTCATTTAAAGTCTGAAATTCTCCTATTTATGGGCTGTATACCTGGGCACAGATTTTTATGACCAGGGAACCCTGGTATGTATGATCTTGGCTCCTTGCACACACCATGTGCTGCTTCCATGGAGCATATGTGGGCAATGCTTAGGGACCTACAGATCTCTCTTCCTTTTCAGGCTGTGTTTTGATGTATCAAAGGCATCACTTCTCTCTACCTGGACTTTTTGAACCTCAAAGTATCATTTTCTCTCTTTCTTCTTTTCACTTTGCCAAAGTCTCTGAGACTGGTGTTGAAAAAGTCTGGCAGTCTGCTCACAGAGGAGATATAAGGCCGATACACATAAGTTTGTGCCAAATGCACAACTTTGAAAAGGTCATAATTATTGGCCCTTTTAGTTATTTGAAAAACGTACTGAGCCCAAAGCATTCACTTTCTATCCTGGGCTGAAACGCAGAGGAAATTTGGAGATATTTGCATTTTAGCCAAGGGAAGGAGTAGCAGAAAGACATTTATCCTCCAATTCCTGGTAGTAAGTAAGAATAACAGATGATTCTGAGCCTATTTTGATTTAGAATAACAAGGTATTAGTTTTATTTTTCTAATTTTAATAAGATGTAAAGTGATTTTTTTAAAGCAAAGGAAAATGCATATACTTGTAGTTTGTCTTTTGTCAGTTTATCATTGATATCCACAAATAAGATGCAAGGGCCAGTGATCTCCAAAATTAGAGAGCAGAGCATTCTCTAGAAGCAGTGAATGGACTTAACTTCCTTCCACGTATTCAGTCTTCCTGTACTCAGGAAAATGTTAACAAAGTACAAATGAGATCTTCACTCTGAATTTGGATAAATTATCTGATCTGCTATCAAAAGTGTTTTCTTTGCTCCATGATAAAAAAAATTACTTATACCTTGGTTTTATTCCAGTTTTAGCTTCTCTATGAATAAATGGCCAATAATTATGTTCATTCTGGTGCTATGTTCAACATTTACTTCAGAACATTGAGTAGGTGTTGGGTCAGTAGCACCATCTGCTTAGGGAATGACTTATGCTGCAAAATCTTTGGTAAGAAAGGAGTGTCTTAGTTTAATCCACTGTCTTGTATTGTGTAGTGCAATATTTGAGAGATTTAGATCATTAATAGATTTTTGATTTTGAGTCTCCCATATACTGCAGTTCTGTCAATTGTGGCTAAGTCTTAATGCACCCTATGATATCATTTCCCCACTTTAAAAACAAATGAGATAGTAGTGACTTATTCTGACACTTTAAACTTGATTTCCTTACTTTACTTGCTTTTTTAACTCTCTACAAGACCTTTAATAAACTGGTTCTTCGGAAATTGATTAAGAAGTCTTGAAAATAGTTATATTCAACACTTTTGTAGACGGTCTGGAATAGAAATATATGATGGACAGATAAGTTTGGAAGTTAGTAAGATGTTGCAGGAAACTTCCTTTTTTGTCCCATGTTCACTGTAGCATTAAGACCTAGCAATGCATTTTAGTTTAAGTAAAAATGTGGGGAAAAAATGAAAAGAGATGAGAAAGTAATCAAAAGGCAAATGATTTATAAACCTTTAAGTTCTATTTTAAACTCCAAAATCCTTGCAATAGCTTATCAAAATTCCAGAGAATAACCAATGGTGCTTTTTTTAATAATAAAGAAGCATACTAGAGAAGAAGTTAAGAGAATATCATACCTATGCTTAGTGATATGCTTTTAAAGTGAATTACAGTTGAAAAAAAAGATTTAAAAATCTCATTAACCCTATCAGTGAGTTTTGAACGAAGAAAGAATCCTGGGATTTGATAAGGGTCCACAGAAGCCTTGGTTGAATGAAGTTGCAAAATATAGGACCTAAACTCTTGGCAGGAACAGGTGATGGATGGTCAGTGTCAACTCTTGGAAGTATTTCTTTTATATTTGACTAGGAGTTATCCAATAGGTATACATTCATGGGCTGTGAGTGCAATTTGCTACATTGATGTATTGCATTGTGGGGAAGTTGAGACCTTTGGTGTATTCATCATTGGAGTGAAGCACCTTGTACCCACCAAGCAACTTCCCATCATCCATCCCCTCCAACTGTTCTGAAAGCTCTCCCCTGACAACGGAGCTCAGAGTGGAGGAAAAGGTTAAACATTAGCTCAGGGTCACACCATATCTTGGTTTTCTCGATGGCATGAGAACAGGATTTCCATTTTGCCACTCTGCCCACGGAGACATGTCTCCTTATTGCCTGGGGCCAAAAGCAACTTTCCTATTTCTGTTTGTAGTTGGACTTAAGATGTACTCATGGCTCATGACTCCTGTACCTCAAAGAGAAGCAGGTGAAGCTAAGGTTAATGCAATATTGAAGTGTTAAGATGGTTTTCACAACTCAGGAAACTCTCTCAGCTGAGCTGGTTCTCCTGAAATGTTGAGTCCTGTTTTCCGTGGCATGGTGCAGCTGATGTTGTCACTCTGTGGGCAGGAGCAGGAAAGCTGGTGGGGTGGGGAGAGATTAGTGGTCTGAAAGTATGTAATTGGTATTGCATGGCAGCAGGGAGTTGACAGCCCTCAGGGACCACAAATAGGAGAGCACCAACAGCTCAACTGAATTAAAACAAACTCAGATTGAAAAAAAAAAGTATATTCAAGCAATTAAGAATTTTGATAAATTACTCTATGAAAGAATTCCATATTGCCTTCCTGAAAAAGTAAAGTGCTAAATTAGATAATATGTGTAAGGAAGTTAGCATAGTGCCAGGATTATAGCGATCAATCAATTAAAAACCTGTTTGTTTCTATTATTATTATATATGAAGTGGAGTAGTATAAATTAACCTTAGCAGTAGTATTATTTCATTGGCATTTCCCCCCTGCTATTTGCACTAGCGAATTTTGATCCTCATTTCAAATCCTGTACCTGACACTGGGGGTGGAAAAACTCCATGCATGAATTTGGAGAGGGCAGGCACATTGCTACAGCAGTTGCCATCCAACTGAGTGTGGTTAGTTTGTATAATTGAAGCCAAGCAAAGCTAAGGCAGTGCTGGTACATGGATCCTTCTGTTAGACTAAATAAAGAACAGTAAGCCCATTTTTATGAGGAGGAGTAGAAAAAAGTGTTCTTAACTCTAGGGAATGACTTGAGTTTCAGAACCTCAGGCTGTGTCTAAATATTACCAAATATTCAGATGAAGCTGTACAAAAATTACTCAGTCGTCCAGATGTTTCCAGAAATCCAATATTTTGATTTCATGTAGATGAAATCAGGGGAGGATTAGATATATATTTTTTTGGCATTGTGAGACACAGTCTCAGTATCTTTCTGGTTGGCTGGTATGTCTATTTAGGACTATGTCATGGATTCATCTTGGACAGCACAGCTGCTTTCTGGGGTGTCTGTCTTCTGCCAGGACCACTCTTCAACCTATAAAGGGCTGTTTGTTCTGTATAAAGCTCACACAGGGATGGAGCCCAGTTTGACATTTGGTTCCTTGGAATGAGCCAGCTGAGTTTAGAGTCCTTGTAGGTTTAAGTCAAAGGATTAAAAGATACAAAGCAATGGCATTTAACTTTCCTCCCAGTTCCCAGATCTATCTAAAAGACATCAACTAACAAGGACCCTTCTGATGTTCAAAGAAGTTAAATCACATCACATGTGCAATAATACTATGTTCTTCAGCATATGGGAAGTTTAACAGACCAGTTCTTTGCCCAGACAAGATCATAGAGAATGAGCAGGACAACAGAATGAGTAGTACAACATGTCCCACAAAGCAGATGTTTAAATGGTGACTTTTGAGTAGAATGAATTGGAATATTTCAAATTGAGATGATTTTGACATGAAGATCAAGACAATCAAACACAATTTTTCAACTTAATTTATCGTATGTAGCAGAAACATAAATAGGGATGCATGACCACAGTAATTTAAAGAACACAGAGATTCAAATTACAAGAAAATTATTTAACTTCTTCAACTTTTAGTTTCCTTAATCATAAAGAAAAAATTTAAACCTACAAGGATTTTATGAAGTCAGATATTTGCAAAGAACTATACCTAGCTTATAGTAGATACTCAATAAATATTAGTTTTTTCCCCCAGTTGTATTTTTAACCCTCTTCAAGCATATATGCCTAGCATGCAAAAGAATAAAAGGAAAATGCTGAGGCAAATCTTTTGGAGAAGGTCAATTTGAGTGACCTACTCCATATTTATGTTTTATGATCATGTCATTGGATGGACTATTTAGCCATGAGCAATGCTAGAGGAGTGTTGGCAATAATTGATTATTTATGGTGGTGAGCATACTTTGTAGTTATTTTAGCAAGCTCACCAAAACTCATGGAATGCTTGCACAGTATTATAAGATCTATTTACAAAGTTGTTCATTTTGGGAAGAAAAGTAGCACAATTAGATTCATCTTATTCCATGAAAGAAATGCCAGAGGAAATAATGCTATGGCTAACCCCCCAAAAACTGTAGCATTTGGAGAATTAATAGTCTACCTAAAATTTATAACCTGTTTCAATTATCCCCACACACAGATCAAAGAAGCTGATCTTGCCACAGTAAGGCTCTTCTGCTGCTTAAGTTTAGGTATGCTGCATTATGTTGTTCTCATATCCATGATTAGGCTCAAATATTTTCAGAACTTCCTATTGTTTTCATAAAGTCCCAAGTTAAACATTTTATTAGACATGGATGCCTGTACTAGGTGACTACAACTTTACTTTTACAGTTAAATGCTTTTACAGTTAAATACTGATGCCTGGAGTTAGAAAAATTAGATAAGCACCAATACATGATGATTGTTTCAACATGTATGTTACCAGAAGTTCTCACATTGTGCTATGATTATGTCTGTTGTCACGTCTGTTTTTTCCATATACATGAACTTTGTTGAGCTGATACTGTATCTTATTAATGTGAATATACTAAGCCTTAAACATGGGGTATTGTGGGTGCTATACGAGTTTGTTAAATAATTGTGTGTGTGTGTGTGTGTGTGTGTGTGTGTGTGTGTGTGTGTGTGTTTCTCTGCATATCAGTAGAGAAAAGAGAGTGTGATCCCAAATACAAAGTGAATTATAATGGGAACAAATATCCTTGGCTCTTCATCTTGCCTGTTGTAACCTATGAGTCTTCACTTTGTTTTCAGGAGCAACATATTAAATGTTACAGATTGTGTGTGTGTGGTTGATGAGACCAGTTAGTGAAGAGTAATAATACTAAAAAGACAAAGTTTGATAAGTCTGAAGATTCAGCCTCAGGTGGGTCAGCTGTGCTTATCACTCCATGGAAGTTATTCAAAAATTGCTATAATTTGGTGGCTGAGGGCAAGTCCTGCCAGTAAACTGATAACTAACTGTGGGACCCTGTCTATGAAAGAAGTTGACAGTTTAACATGTTACATGGACCCAAACAACCAGTAGTTGTGTGGACTGAACTGAGCAGGGCCAAACTAGACAACTCCTGAGAGACACCATTCACACTGTCCTCTATGTAAGTTGCACTCCATGGAATTGTGCAGCAAACAATCTGGGTGTTAGTATATGCAACCCTGGAGAGGAGGGGGATTCTGATGTGTAGCAGATACTGTCAGGGCCCATCCCATATCACTCAAAGTCCCAATTTTCTCTGCTTGACTACCAACTAACAGATAGGCCCAAGGGTTTATTCGTTCCCACCCTGTCCCTTAACTGTGAAGAGTGGCAGATCAGAAGCACTGAGGAGTTAATACTCACAGAGTAACGCTTGACCAATGAATCTGGAAGTTGGTGTATATATACCCCAACTCCCTTGCCTTTTGGATGGAATCATTCTAAGGCATGTATTTTGTACCATTTTTCCAGAGTTCCCCTGTGAGAATAAGCTATAGTTACCCACTGTCACAGCTGGCTTAAAATCATATGCTTTATTGACTGCGTCATCTCCCTACTTTCCTTTTGGTATTGCTAGTACTTGCTAAATAAATTTTTTGAACTTGAATCCTTATCTTAAAATCTTTTGGGAGACCTGAAACTAAAACAGAGTGCAACACAGATCTGCTTAAAAATATTCAGAATGTGATTGTGATTCTGGTCCTTTGAAGGGGAAAACCTCTTCCCTGTCTACTCAAGTTGGAGTAGTGGCCTTGAACAGCTGCCCTGATACAATGGACTTTCCTGAGAAAACCCTCTCAGCTGCCATCTCTGCCCACTGAATAAACAATTTAAAATCCCGAATTGAGGACCCAATGAGTCATAAAAAAAGTGCTCAAATGAGCGTTGTTTTTGTTTCTACCCTATATTACAAGCTCTTTGAAGTAATTCTGGTCACAACCTTATTCTGTTTTCAAAGCACAAGGAAATAAATGGAAAAATAAATCTTTTCTATTAGCCACTCAGGGAGCTAAATGGCAGGAAAATTTAAATTTAGAAGAAGTGACACAGCAACTCAGAGGATGTGACACAGCAATCAAAAATACATTAGGAAATGGTGAGTATGCCTACATTTAGACAAATGGGCATAGACCTAGGCAAATGCTACACACAGTTATTAAAAGACACTCATTCCAGAGGATGTCACTTACTTGGAAACAGGTGGGTGGGAACATGTAATATTGGATATAGTTGAGTATGGGGAATAATGATAATACAGTAAAAGTATTCATATTAGTTGTAATATAGAATCAAAACATTAAAAGAAGAAAGAAAAGTAAAAAGGATAGGCAGAATTCATGATAATCTGGTTCTTTTAAGACAGACACACATTATAAAAGACTCATGTAAAAGATGGAGGAATATTTAATGTGAAATACTAAAAGGAGAGGTATTCAGTGGGAGAATTTACTGTAGAGGAAGAGGGGAGTATATCAGAACTAGTTGACTGAAATGGAATGTGGCAAGTCGGTATTCAGAATATATACTGGATAATAGAAATCCCTGCAGGAACACTTCTAGGGCCTCTGTCAACTTACATGGCTCCTCTACTCAAAACCCTCTCATGGCAGCTCATCTTCCTCAGAATAAAAGCCAAAATTCCTCCAAAAGACTCCACACAGTCTTCTCCCTTACCTTTCTCACCTCATCTTCTAACTTTCCTTCTTGTTTGCTTCTCTAGATGCACTGGCCTCCTTTTTTAGGTCTCAAACATAACAATCCCAGTCCTACCTCAAAGCCTTTGTACAAGTGTTCTCTTTGCCTATGGGGATATGCACATAGCTCACTCCTTCTTCTACAAGTCTTCACTCTCATATCACCTTCTCAGTGAAGACTGCTGTCTCCACCCTATCTAAAATTTCAGTCCTTCATCTGATCACCCTGACGTATTTTTTCAACTAATATTTTTTACCTTCTAACAAAATGTATAATATATATTATGTTTATTTTGATTTAACTCTTCCCTTTCCCCCACCCTAAACTAGAATGTAAGCACATTGAAATCTAGAATTGTGTCTAACTTTTTTCATTATATATCTGAATCATCTATCTAGAGCAAACCTGACGCATAATAGGAGGCTACTAAATATTTATGGAATCAACAAATGAATGATGATGTCTTGTTCCCCTGTTGTCATCAGCAACAGCTATAAAATATTTGTTGAATAATTGACTGAATTAATAAAACTTTATGAGTTTGACTAAAAAAGTCTTATAGGTGCTGAGATAAAATTTCAAGTTAACCTTGACTTTGGTCACAAGATGTAAATCAAAATATTATTCAAAGGCCAATTAATTATTCTTTCTAGCCACTGGCACTTATAGTTCATTTTTCAGCAGTAAAATATGTTATAATGAATCTCTTGATTCCAACAATTCACTTTCTAACATTTCACTCTCCTAGGCTGGAATAGAGAATTTTATTGAAGTAAAATGTGTGATGTGAATACAGGTTCTAGGAAATAATTTCTGGCCTGGTTGAGAGTGACCCAGCCTAGATGGAAGGGAAACCATTTTAGATTTTCTTCTTTCAATTTCAGTGGTTCCAAATAATTAGCGATTCAAATTTATATTTTTGAAAAACTATAAGTAATTAAATGTGTAAATACTTCTTATAACCATAAAAATATTAATATTATTAAATAAAACTTATCATTTTCAAATAAGACAATTTAATGTATAAAATTATGACGCATATCAATGAGACAGAAATGTGTTAGAATAAAATATTCTAAAAAAGATTTGAATATATAATAGCTTAAATTTAATGTAAGAATGTATTTTTAGCTGTAGTGAGTTCAAAACAACCTTGGTATTCTGACCTTTTTCAAAACAAATGAATCACACATGATCTGAAAAGCTGACTTTTTTCCAGAAATGGCTTAGATTCTAGCCATGCTCCATCATTACTTCATGCCAAGAGAGGATATTGACAAGTAATGACAGTTACTCTGACTTTGCCACAAAATCCATCTTTTTGGATTGATCAACATTTTTCTTGTACTTGGGCCATGAATGTGGCTAATTGGCTTTGGCTATGAGATTGGTCAGCCCAGGTATCCCTAGGTCATTTTAAATAAGATTTGCATTTAACTGTACTTTCTTATAGATGAGTTGTGACCAGCTACAGTGATTCAAGGTTTGAGATTTTATTTTTATTCTAAACTAGCCTGAAGTGATTCCCCAGATTTACTATGGGCTTGAAAGAGATCCAGGTAGGTATTACTTTGACCATGGACACATATAGATTTCATAGGAAACCAGTTTTCATGCTGCCTTTCTCTTGGAGGGGGTGTTACTTAACAGTGAGATTTATTTTCTTTCCAAAACACTATACAATCAAATGCATCAATACATATTTATAGTTGTAAT
The DNA here is from genome assembly GCA_963574415.1 of Tarsius wallacei. Classification (NCBI taxonomy): domain Eukaryota; kingdom Metazoa; phylum Chordata; class Mammalia; order Primates; family Tarsiidae; genus Tarsius; species Tarsius wallacei. The sequence goes on from CAUYQG010032274.1 coordinate 20,297, forward strand.
AGACTATATCTTTTTATAGCTTTCTTTTTTTTTTTTTAGCTAATTTTTATTTATTTGTTTGTTTATATTTTAATAGCTTTGGGGGGACAAATAGTTTTGGATACATGGATACATTGTATGGTGTTGAAGAAATCTGGGCTTTAAGTGTACACCTGACAGGTGATATTTCAAACCTCCACTCCTTCCAGTCTCACTTTCTGAATCTCCCATGTACATTATGGCATTTTATATGCCTTCGCAGAGCCTTTGTTTAGCTCCCACTTAGAAGTAAGCACATGCGGTGTTAGGTTTTCTGTTCCTGCATTAGTTCACTTAGGATGGTGTTCTCCAGTTTCCTCCAAGTTGCTGCAAATGACATTTAACATTTTTTATAGCTTTCAATCACACAGGAGAAATTCTTATAGAATATTAAGTGAAAAGTGCAGATGACAAAAAAATTGATTCCAATTTTACAAAAATATTAAAAACTTCAAAACTTTGACTTTGATTACTTAGTTTCATATTAGGATGTCTTAATTTAAATATCAAAAAAAATCATCTCATGCTGCCGTTATCACTATCATCATCATCATTATCATGCTCAGTTTCATTAGATTCTCTGAAATGAAAGAGGGCCTCATTTATTGCTAGTTCCTTCTAAAGAGTCAATCTATGGAATACTCCAAGGAAAAGAGAGCCTGCTCTCTTACTGGAGAAATTAAAGCCCACAATCAAAGAAATGTGTTCTTAGGCCCAAATGATAAATTATAAAGACACTGGGACAAGGCAAAGGGTGAGGGTGATGAAGTTTTCAAACATTTCTCCACGAATTGAAAATACAAATGGCGCTTGAGCCCGCGGGTTCGAGACCCACCTGGGCAACTTGGCGAGACCTCATCTCTACAATAAATTTAAAAAAAATTAGCCAGGCGTGGTAGCATCCGCTTGTAATTCTGGCTACTTGGAAGGCTGAGGCGGAAGGATCGCCGGAGCCCAGCAGGTCGAGGCTGCAGTGGCAGGGAGCGTGCCACAGCACTCCAGTCTGGGTGACAGAGTGCGACTCCAACTCAAAAAAAAAAAAAAAAATACAAATGGCAGAGATCATGAAGGCAAAAGACATTTTAACGCAGTAAAACCTTGTGCAAAAACTAAAATGTGATAGTCTGCTTAATATAAAACCTTAGCACATGAAAACACTGGACCAATATTTCCTGTACAATTGAAGAAGGCGATTTAGAAAAGGGCTTTCTAACAGAGCAAGACTTGGTTTAAGTAGACATGTTCTATAATTTTTATTTACTATGTTTTAAACCAAATTCAATGCAATTTAATATTTTATCCTTAATTCTATATATTCTACAGCACTTCGAGCATACCAATTGCTGTTTGCTAACCAAAATTCTTTTAGGAACACAACTCCTGAGATTAGAGAGATATTTATGTAAAATCTATAGAAAAAATAAAATATTTCACAATGTTACTAGTTTTTATCTATAGATGGGGAGATCATAGGTTGTTTTTACTTACCTTTATGTATTTTAATATATTCTAAGTTTTCTAAAATATGCACTTATTTTCATAATAAAAAAAAAAATACTGTTTAAAAATGACTGAAAGGTTCCAGGACACGAAGAAAAAGAATTTCTTGGTTAGTTGATTGAATTTTAATTTGAAAGTCTTTGCCTGAAGTTCTTATTAGTTTGTTTCTTTTAGGAATTTCTTGGTTGACCAAGAATAATTTCATTTGGTAAAGGGAAAGAAGCAAATGGATGAAACCACTAAAATGGCTTAACTTATTTCACCCATGCTGATTTCTTAGAGGAAGTAGGAGGAGAATGGAGTGGAAAGGACACAGTTCTGCTGAGGCCAAGTAACTAAAGATTAACCCTTTGTAGACCTAAACTTTCTGATTCTCCCCTCCAATATACTCTTGCTCCATTCAGTCCCACTTCAATAAATTACATCTATCCATTTCAGTTTTCCAGCTAGAAATGGAAAAGTCATTCTTTTTTTTATTATAAAGATGTGGTGTACAATTCAGGGTTAGGTATACAAATGTTGATTATGCAGGTACCCTTGTTGATGAAGTATGCAGTTTCCCTCAACTGCCAATCCCACCCCCCTCCCCTGACAGTTTCCCACTACTGCCAATTTCTTTCTTATAGTATTATAATTGTTCAAGGTCCGCTTATGAGTGAGAACATATGGGACTCTGTTCTTTGTTTCTATGATAGATCACTGAGTATGGATCGAATCCAAATCCATTCAAGTTGCTGCAAAGTCCATATGTTTGCAACCTCTCTGGAAGACAGTGTGACGATTTCTGAAAGAACTAGAAATTGACTTTCCATATGACCCAGCACTTTCCCTATTGGAAATATAACTGGAGGAACTCAAATCATTCTACAAAAAAGATACCCGTATGTTTGTTGCAGCTTTGTTCACAATAGTAAAAACATGGAACCAACCATGTTGCCCATCGAAACTGGACTGGATAAAAAAATGTGGTACATATACACAGTGGAATATTATGCAGCCATAAAGAAAGGAAAAGTCATTCTTAACACTTTCTTCTCAAACATTCTTTCTATCAAAGTCATCACTAACCCTCCACTAATGAACAGATGAATGAAATGTGGCATATCTTATATTATGGAATATTATTCAGCCATAAAAAGGAATAAAGTATAATACATGCTATAACATGAATGAATCTTGAAAATGTCATGATAAGTGAAGGAAGCAAGACACAAAAGGCCTTATATTGTATGATTTCATTTATATAAAATATCTAGAATAAGAAAATTCATAGAGTTAGAAAGCAAATTAGTGGCTGCTATGGGCTGGGATAGAAACGAATGAAGAAGTGCGTTAGTTTGCTAGGACTGTCATAACAAACTACTAGACATTGGCTGACTTAAACCAAATAAATTTATCTTCTCAGGATTCTGGAGGCTAGAAGTCAGATCAAGGTGTCACCAGGGCTTATTTCTTTCAAGGTCTCACGCCTTGGCTATAGATAGATTCTTCCATTGTATCTTCACATGGTCTTTTCTTAGCCTATGTCTGTGTCCTAATTTCTTCTTTTTATAAGGGCACAAGTCAACTGATGAATCGTGGGCCACCCAGATGACCTCCTTTTATCTTAATTATCTTTTCAAAGGTCTCCAAATAAAGTTACTTTCTCAGTGAATGGGGGTTAGGACTTCAGCATATAAATATTGGGAAGTAATCAACTCATTAAAAGGAGTGACTACTTAATGAATATAAGTCTTTCTTTTGGGGCAAAGAAAACATTCTAGAAATAGTGATTCTATAGCCATTGCCACTAAATAACACCAAATTGTACACTTAAAATAGTTAAAATGGATACGTTTCATATAGTATATATTTTACTATAATAAAAATGTCATTATCCAATCCTGTTGATTTTATCTTATAAAATGCTTCCAATCATGTACATCTCTACTTTACCATTCTAACCTAAGCTGCCATTACTTCTTGCATAAAATTTGTCAACAATCTCTAATAACTCTTTTGTCTCCACCCTTGGTCCACTCCTATTTTTACTATACCCTGAAGGCAGATGGGTTTTTTGGATTAAAACCTTTCAGTGGTTTTTCATTTTATTTAAAATCAAGTCCAAGATTTATAGTTGTGACTTCAGGTCCAACATGCTCAGGTCTTGGTCTACATCTCAGCCCTGCTTTATTTGCTCTAATGTCAACCTGTTATCTTTCAATTTTTGACAATTTCAGGATCCTTCTCATCTCCAAGCTTTTGCATATGCTAGTCCCTTCACCCCACTATCCTACTTGTTCTCATTGCCTACCTAACATCTAATCATCATTCTTACAGTTTATTTCATCAAAATGCTTAGAACAATAAAAATTAATTATTAATTTATGTTTATCTGTTTAATGTTTGTCTCTTCCACAAGACGATAAGACCTATAAGGATAACAACCGCATTTGTTTGATACACAGCTATTTCCTCAGCATATAGAGTAGCAGGCAGTACATAGAAGGCACTCAGATATATTACTTAAAAAAACAAATAAATTAGTTAAATGATAGAGTTAGACTAGAAGATTTAAGCAGCTCTATCCATGTAGAGATTATGTGGCTTGTAAATAAATTTAGCTTATTTTCCTTAATTTCAATGATTGTTTAAAACTCAGAAAATGGACAGAATTGCACATATTAGTCTCATAGTTCTCTAGTGTGGTGCTTAAAAATGTCTAAAACACACATTAAGGACTAATTCTTGCTAAAACAAGAGCAGGATCCAATAAAGATATCAATGAATACTAATAAAATAGAATATACAATATATTTAATTAATAAAATGAGAAAATTTACTTTAGTAAGTGTATTAATGAAAAAAGAGAGAAGATAGAAAAAATAGAAGTAAGAAAAAAGATCTTATAAGAAAAAATAAGGAAAGAAAAATGAATTCAAGAAATCTTGACAAAATACTATAAACTAGCTTGCTAAAAAATAATAAAAATTCAGGGTTCTCCTAGAAGGCATAAATTACTTTAAATGACTCAGAAAGAGGTAAAAATTGAATACATAACAATATTAAAAATGTAGCTCTATAAGAGACATCAGCTCAAAATGAATTTATATTCCAGTTTCAGTCAATCTTTAAGGAATAATTACTTTGTTAAACTTTCCAGACATTAAGTGTTGAAAGCCTTCAACACCCATTCACTCATTAAATTAAGCAGCATAATTCTGTTGAAAAAAAATCTATGAAATAAAATTTTAAAATGGTGAAAATATAGATCAATTTTATTTATAAACATAAACACAAATATCTTAAGTTAAATATTTGCAAGTTAAAATTGGTAATATTTTCAGAGAATAATATAAATGTTCAAATAGGATTTATTCTAGAAGAGTAGTAATGGTGTTACATTGAGAATTTATTAATAAAATTCACAGATTGGTATCACTCTAAATTTACAGATTTAGAGAACATTATACAATTATTACAAAAAGGCATTTATTATTAATCAATGCATTTTACTAATTTTTTTGGTTGACAAATAATAATTGTACATATTCATGGGACACATAGGGATGTTTCAATATATAATGTGTGGTGATCATATCAGGGTAATTGGTCTATCCATCATCTCAAACATTTATCATTTCATTGTGTTGGGAACGTTCAGTATCTTCCTTTTAGATATTTGAAAATATTAATAATAATTATTTAACTTTAGTCATCCTACAGTGGTATCTAACACCAGAACTTATGTCTAGCTGTAATGTTGTATCCTTTAACAAGTTTCTCCCTGTTCCTCCTTTCTCTCTACTCTTTCCAACCTTTAGTATCCTTTGTTCTACTTTTTACCTCCATAAGATCAACTATTTTCTTTAGCTTTTGCAGATGTGTCAGTCAGAACATGTGGTGTTTAACTTTATTTCCTGGCTTATTTTACTTAACATAATGTCCTCCAGTTCCATCAACGTTACCACAAATGACAGGCTTTTATTCTTTTTTATTCCTCAATAGTATTCCATTGTGTGTATCTATTGCATTTTCATTATCCAGTCATCTGGTTGTTTTGTTTTGTTTTGTTTTTTTGACACCTAGGTTGATTACACATCTTGGCTGTTGTGAATAGTGCAGCAATAGACAGGTACACATGTTTCTTCAATATAATTATTTTCTTTCCTTCGGATAAATTCCTGTTAGTGGGATTGCTGGATCATATGGTAGATGTATTTGTAGTTTTTTGAAGAACCTCCATACTATTCTTTATAGTGGCTGCACTAATTTATATTTCCACCAACAGTGTACAGGAGTTGCCTTTTCTCTGTATCCTCACTAGCATTTATTTTTTGGCTTCATGATAATAACTATCATAACTGACTAATAAGATAGCACTTGTGATTTTGATTTGCATTGTTCTGATGATTATTAACGTTGAGCATTATTTTCACATATTTTTCACTATTTGTATGTCTTCTTTGAGAAATGTCTATTCAGATCATCTGCCCATTTTTAATAAAACTGTAAGTATGTTTTGCTATTGAGATATTTGAGTTCCTTGCTTATTCAGGATATTAAACCCTTGTCAAATGAGTACTTTTCAAATATTTTCTCCCATTCTAATTTCACCCTGTTAATATTTTGCTATGTAAAAGTTTTTAATTTGATATAACCCCATTTATTTATTTTTGTTTTTGTTGCCTATGCTTCTGAGATCTTATGCATAAAATATTTTCCCACCCAATGCCCTGAAACATTATTCCCTAGGTTTCCTTCTAGTAGTTTTATAATTTTGGGTTTTACATTTAGGTTTTCTATGAATTTTTAGCTGATTTTTGTGATGGTTGTAAAAAGGAGATCTAGTTTAATTCTTCTGCATATGGATATCCAATTTTCCCAGAACTCTTTTTTTTTATTCAATATTTTTTATTATGATATTGTGGGGTACAGTTAAGGGTTAGGTGTACAAATATGCCTCGCTCAGGCATCCTTGTTGATAGAAAGTGTCTCCCCGTCCCCAGACAGATATTTACTACCATTAGTCCCATCACCCTACGCCCCCCCCCCCCGTAGTTTCCCACCACTGTCAGGCATTTTCTTGTGGTAATACGTTGGATGATCAAGGTCTACTATATGAGTGAGAACATATGATACTCAGTTTCTTGTTTCTGTGAGAGGTCACTCAGTATTATAGATTCTAGTTCCATCCAGGTTGCTGCGAAATTCATGATTTTGTTCTTTTTTATGGCTGCGTAGTGTTCCATTGTGTATATGTACCACATTTTTTTAATCCAGTCCACTTTTGATGGACAGCATGGTTGCTTCCAGGTTCTTGCTATTGTGAACAATGCTGCGATAAACATACGTGTGCAGGTATCTTTTTTATAGAGTGATTTGAGTTCTTCAGGGTATATTCCCA
>CAUYQG010032276.1:0-12941 GCA_963574415.1 Tarsius wallacei
TGTAGTATAGAAATTTCCGTATATAGAGAAATAAAATGTATGGCAACACAAGGATGTGGGGAGAAAATTGAAAGTATACTGCTGCAAGATTCTTAAATTACATGTCAAGTTATATGATACTATCTGAAGATAGACTGTGATAGTTTAAAGAAACATATTGTCAATTCTAGATAAATCAATAAAAAATTGAAGAGCTATAGTTAGTAATTCTACTGCCTTAATGAAATAGAATGCTAAAAATATTCATTTAGTCCAAAAACAAGTCATGGCAGAAGGGAAAAGTAACAAAGAACAGGTGAGATAAATATGAAAGAAATAGCAAGAGAGTGGATTAAAATCCAACTTCATCATTAACTGGGTTAATTGTAAATAGACTAAATGCTTTAGTTAATAGGTGGATATCTTATAGTATCTAACTACATGTTGTGTATAAGAAATACACTTCAAATATAAAGAGATAAACAAAATGTCAAATGATGTAAAAAGAGCTATAATGCAAAGACTAACAGCAAGGAAGCTGGAGTGGCTATATTAATATAGAATAAAGTAGACTTTAATTAAAGGGATATTATCCAAGACAAGGGGGACATTTGCAAATTATAAAGATCCAATTCATGTATGGACCTAATAACAGAACTTCCAACTACATGAATTAAAAATGGACTGAATCGAAATGAGAAATAGAAAAGCTTACAACTGTAGTTGAAGATTTTCAACACTCTTCTCTCAGTAACTGATAGAGCGGAAAGTAAATCAGTAAGAACATACATGATGTGAACAACATCATCAGCCTTGATGTAATTGGCATTTATAGACTTCACCACATAGTAGGAGAAAAGAAAATGCACTTTTTAAAGTAGATCATTCATTTCTTATGCTGGACCATAAAATAAGTCTATAATAATTGAAATCAACAAAGTATATTCTCTGATCACAGTGAAGCTAAATGGGAAAACAGTTATAAAAATAAATCTGGAAAATATTCAACTATTTGAAAATGAAACAATATACTTCTTTTTAAAAACATTTAAAAATTACTGGTGGGTCAAAGAAAAATCATAAAGGGAGGCAGACAATATTTTGAATGAAAATGAAATAAAAGCAATACATGTAAAATTTTGAGGTTTATGTTTTTTAGAGGGAAAGATTTATCTTTAAATACTCATATTAGGAAAGAGAAAAGGTATAAAATAAACTATCTAAGATTCCAGCCTAAGAAACTAGGAAAAGAAGAGCAATTAAAACCCCAAATAAGTAGAAAGAAATAAATAAGAAAGATAAGAACAGTCAATGAAATAGCAAGAGTAAAACAAGACAAAAGTAAACAAGCAAACAAAAACAATGGAGAAATCAATGAAACCAAAGTTTGTTCTTTAGGAAGTTTGATGAATTGATAAATCTCTTGACTGACTGATCATAAAAGGCATTCATGACTGTTTACTAATATCAGGAATAACATAGAGGATATTACTACAGAATTTGTGGACATTAAAAGGATACTAAGGAGCTATCATGAAAATTCGTATGCCAATAACTTCAACAACTTAGATAAAATGGACAAATTCCTTGAAAGGCACAATTTACCAATATAGAAGAGAAGATTAAAAATATCAATAAATCTATATCTACTGAAATTGAATTACATTGAATAAAGTGGAATTTCATGTTTAGATGATTTACTTGGCAAATTTTATCAAACATCTAAGAAATAATTACACCAATATTATGTAACCCTCTTCCTCACATGAGGAAAAAGGAACACTTCTCAACTGATGTGAAGGGATGGCATGAAGACAGTACAAAAAAATGTGTAAGAAAAGTAAAGACTGATTTACTTCATGAATACTGAGGGAAACATCTTTAACATTTGTCAAATGAAATGTAGACATATTAACAGGATACTATTAATATACAAGGTTGTTTTTACAGTTAAAAAGCAAGCAATATAGTCCACAATATAACCATAATAAAAGAAAGAAAATTATGATTATTTCAATAGGTGCATAAAAATCAGTTGATAATGGCATTCATAGATTATAAAAACTATCAGAAAAGTTAAAATAGGATGAAACTTTCTCAATATGTTAAAGGGCTTCTATGAAAAACTTATGGCTAATACCATTCTTAAAAGACAAGTTGTTTTCCCTCCTAAGATCAGGAACATCATTTCTTTCCACTGGATAGCGGTGCTAGCCAGTGCAATAAAGCAAGAAAAAGAAAGAAAAGGCATAAAAATTGGAAAGAATGAAACAGAATCATCTTTATTTGCAGGTGACATGATTATATCCATAGAAAAGTATAAGGAATTTGTGAAGATGCTACAAGTGAATTTTTTTTTTTGAGTTGGAGTCTCACTCTTTCTCCCAGGCTGGAGTGCAGTGTCACACTCATGGCCATCCCAGTGTCAACACACAGGGCTCCTGTGACCTTTCTGCCTCAGTCTTCCAAGTAGCTGGAACTACAGGTGTGTGCTACCACACTTGGCTATTTTTTTTTTTAATTTATGGTACAGACGAGGTCTCATCAAGTTGCCCCAGTTGGTCTCCAACTGGCAGGCTCAGGCAATCCACTTGCCTTGGCTGGGATTATAGGCCAAACCACCGAGCCCAGACGGTGAATACTTTTGTGAGGTTTCTTGATACAAGGTTAATATTCAAAATCTACTGTATTTCTATATACTAGCAAGAATAATTGGAAACTTAAAATATTTAGGAATAAATTGAACAAAAGTGACACTGAAAACTACGCAACATTTTTGAAGGAAGTTGAAGAAGACCTAGATATTATAGATATGCTAAATATATAGAAGCACATTGTTAAAATATCTGAGAGCTTTTTTTCTCCCCTGACAATAGTCTAACACCAAATGTGTGGGTGTTTCCACACCAATTCTTCAACACACACTGGTTATTCAACAGTTCAATTCAATTCTGACAACACCTCCTGCAGACCACACAGATGAAAAGTTCAATCCTCCAAGACTGCCCTACTTCAAATGCCAGATATACATGGGGTGCCCGGACTACTCACATTTCTGCTCAACAGAGTACAGATTTGGGGGTTCCCACAACTCCCATCATGTTCAATAATTTGTTAGAATGACTCACAGAACTCAGGAAAACACCTTACTGATAACTAATACAGGATACACCTCAGGAACAGTCAATCGAAGAGATGCCATGTTGAGGGGAAAGCCAGAGATTCTCTGTCTCCCCAGGTGCTCCATCCTTCCAGCATCTTGATGTGTTCTCCAACCCAGAAACTCTATGAATCTCTTTGTTCAAGAGTTTTTGTAGGACTCAATCTCCAGTCCCCACACCTCTCCCAGGAGTTCAATGAGAGGGACTGAAATTCCCAGCCCTTTCGTCCCTTGGTCTTTTTGGTGACAAGTCGCATATGAGAAGCCTCTACCTAAATGACCTCATTATCATAAACTCATGTGCGATTGAAAAGACTCCTTATACTCAAGAAATTCCAAGGGTTTTGGGAACTCTGTGCCAGCAATGAGGGACAAACCAAACATCTTTATTATACCACATTTTCATTTCTCCCCACATTAATGTATAGATTTAATGTAACTCTGATCAATACATCAGTAAAATTTGGGAGAGAAATTGGTAAACTGATTGTAAAATTTATATGACAAAGGACCTAATTTAGTCAAAATAATTTTTTTAAAGGAAAGCACTATTGAAGGATTTAGACTACCTAATGTCAACATTTACACTGCAACAAAACTACAATATTTAAGACAATGCAAGAATGGAAATATAGATTAATGGAACACAGCAACATGTATGTGATTAATTTATTTCTAATAAGGAGACAAAGGCAGCTCCATGAGAGGACAATAATCTTTTCAGCAAACAATTCTGGGGCAACTGAATATCCACACTGAAAAAATAAAGCTAGACTCACATTACTCACGAAAGCAAACTCTAAATAAATCATATGCTTTAACACAACTACTTAAATGATAAAACTTCAGAAGACGACTTAGAAGAATGCATTTTCCACCTCGGAGGAGGCAATGGGTGCTTGGGATACAAACAGCACTAATCATAAAAGAAAATTTAATAAATGGACTTTAACAAAATTAAAGACATCTGCTCCTCAAAAGGCACCATTAAAACATTTGGAAACATGCTACTGCTGCAAGAAAACATTTTCCATACATCTATCGGGCAAGCAATTTGTATTCAGAAAGGTTCCTAAAACTCATTAATGAGACAACACAATAAATATGGACAAAACTTTGAACATGTGCTGCATTAAAAAAAAACCTGTATAAATGGCCAATGAAATTAATAAAATGTGCCTAACACCATTAGCCACTGGGAAACTCAAAACAATATTGAGACACCACTGCATACTCACTAAGATGGCTAAAATTAAAAAGTCTAAACCCAACAAATATTGGTGAGAATATAGAACAACTGTTGTTCTCAAACATTGCTGGTGGGAATGTGATATGGTACAATCATTTTGGAAAACAGTGCAAAACTTTCTTATGAAGTTCATCATCTTATTAGAAAACTCAGAAATTCCATTTCTAGGTATTATTTCAGAGGAATGAGCACATATATCCATACAAATGATTTTATATAAATATTCAAGAAAGCTTTATTCATAATATTCAGAAACTCAAAACAGAGTAAGTGTCTATCAGTAGGTAAGTGGATGAACTGACTCTATTTTCTGTAGATTGGAAATCTACTCAGCACTTAAAATGAGTAAATTATTGATATGTACAACCATACAGTTGACTCTCAAACATTATGTTAGCCAAAGAAGGCAAACACCAAAGAATATGGCAGAGTACTTCTTATCTGAAATGGTTGGGACCAGGAGTGTTTCATATTTCAGATTTTGAAATATTAAGATATTACATATGCATAATAAAATATTTTGGGGATGGAACTCAAGTTTAAACATGAAATTTATTTATGTTTTATATACTCCTTATACATATAGATTGATGATAATTTTATACAATATTGTAAATAATTTTGTGCATGAAACAAAAGTACTTATTTGTGCAATTTTCCATGTGTGGCATTGTGGCTCTCAAAAAGTTTCAAATTTTGGAGTATTTGGATTTTGAATTAGGGATACCCATTCTGTACATATAGTATGATTCCATTTATATGAAGTTTTAGAAAACAAAAACTAACCTGTAATGACACAGATCAGATCAGTTGTTGTCTGGGGAAGGGTAACTGATTAAGAAAGAGCATGCAGGAATTTGGGAGGTAATGGGAATGTTTTGAACCTTGATTAGAGTGGTCATCACATAGTTGTGTGGTTGACAACAGGGATTTAAACTGCTCTGGCCCACTTATACATGGATTTTTAAAAATAAATATATTGGAAAATGTTTTGGAGATTTGAAAAAACTCACAGACAAATCACGTATCTTAGAAATAAAAAAAAACTGAGATTAAAGTGTGCCATGAATGTGTAAAATATATGGATAACTAGTCTCATTTATTATTTACTTCAATAAAATATACATAAATCTTTTATAAAAAGTTAAAATTTATCAGAATTTATGCACACAAACACTTATAGACTAGATATGGTGGTAAATAGAGCACAGTATTTATGGAGTAAATGTATTTTCTCTTTCTTATGATTTTCTTTTTTTTTTTTTTTTTGAGTTGGAGTCTCACTCTGTCACCCAGACTGGAGTGCAGTGGCCGCTCCCAGCCACCGCAGCCTCGATCTGCTGGGCTCCGGCGATCCTTCCGCCTCAGCCTTCCGAGTAGCTGGAACTACAGGCGTGCGCTACCATGCCCGGCTAATTTTTTGATTTATTGTAGAGATGAGGTCTTGCTTGCCCAGGCGGGTCTCGAACCCGCGGGCTCAGGCAATCCACTCACCTCAGCCTACCAAAGGCGCGGGATTACAGGCTGAGCCACCGAGCCCGGCTTCTTCAAGATTTTTATACTAAATTTTAGTTATTTTCTACACACTTGTTTCAAGCACATTTTCTTAAAGATCTATTCTTTACATATTGATTTCTACAGAAATCTTTATTTCCCTCTATAGTGCTTCCTAGGTATATGTTTAGGCTCTCTCTTTCCCTCCTTACTGCTATTTCTCTTTATTTTTCTTCTATCTGATCACTACAGTGTGCACATATACATTTTTTTAATTTTTGTGACATGAAATAAATTTAATTTTGGTTAGTGAATAGATATGAGAATGAATGGTTTTAAATAACTTTTCAAATAAAAGATTCATTAGATAAAATCCAACATCCATTCTTGATAAAAACCCTTGAACAACTAGGTATAAGGAAACACAGCTCAAAATCATAAGAACCATCTATGGTAAACCCATAGCCAACATAATGCTAAAAGAACAGAAATTGAAAGCATTTCCCTGAAAACCAGAACAAGACAAGGCTGCTCATTTTCACCCCTCCTATTCAACAAGGTTTAGAAGTCCTAGCTAGAGCAATCAGAAAAGAGAAAGAAATCAGGTGTATCCACATAGGAAAAGAAGAAGTCAAGTTATCCCTCTTTGCTGACGATATGATTCTATACCTTGAATTTCCAAAAGAATCTGTCAAAAACCTCCTTGCATGGATAAAGGACTTTGGCAAAATCTCAGGGTACACAATTAACATGCAAAAGACAGTTGCATTCTTATATGCCACCAGCAAACAGGCAGATAAACAAATAAAAAGCACAATCCCATTCACAGAAGCCACACAAAAATGAAATGCCTCATCTTCCTAACCAGAGAAGTGAAAGACCTTTAAAACGAATGCTACAAAACACTGCTCAAAGAAATCAAAGATGAAACAAACAAATGGAAAAATATTCCATGCTCTTGGATTGGAAGAATCAACATTGTTAAGATGTCCTTCCTACCAAAAGTAATCTAGAGATTTAAAACAATACTCATTAAATTACCAACATCATTCCTATCAGACCTCGAAATGACAATACAGTATTTCATATGGAAACATAAACAATGACAAATAGTCAAAACAATTCTCAGAAAAAGAAACAAAGTGGGAGGAATCAACTTTCAGACTTTAACCTTTATTATAAGACTACAATAATAAAAAGAGTCTGGTATGAGTGCAAGAACAGGCATATAGACCAATGAAACAGGATAGAGATTCCAGAAGCAAAACCTTGATTTCTCAACCAATTACTTTGAACAAACCCTCCACTAACAACCAATGGGGAGAGAACTTACTCAGTAAATGGTGCTGGGAAAACTGGCTGACCACATGCAGAAGATTGAAAAAGGGCCCTTACCTATCACCATATACAAAAATCAACTCTAAATGGACCAAAGACCTAAATGTAAAACCTCCAACTATAAGAACCTTAGAAAAAGCAGGAGACACCCTTATGGAAATTGGAACTGATCAAAACCCCAAATGCCCATGCTATAAGAGTTAAGATAGACAAGTGGGACTGCAACAAACTGACAAGCTCATGCAAAGCAAAAGAAACCATCAAGGGAGTGGGAACAGATTCCACAGAATAGGAAAAAAAAATTTGCCAACTGTACAAACTAACATCCAGGATCTACAAGGAACTTAAACATATTGAAAAGAAAAAAAGCAGGCAGCCCTATTATAAAGTTGGCAAAATAGATGAATAGATACTTCTCAAAAGAAGACATACAATCAGCCAATATATATAAAATGCTCCACCTCACTAATCATCAAAGGATTGCACATTAAAACCACACTACAATACCACCTAACTCCAGTCAGTATACATCAGTAACTCAAAAATCAACAGATGCTGGAGAGGGAGTGGAGAAAAGGGGGCAACTCTACACTGTTGGTGGAAGTGTAAACTTGTACAATTTCTGTGGAAAACAGCTGGGTGATTCTTAAAAGATCTAAAAAATGACCCCCCATATGACCTAGCAATCTTCTTTCTGTGAATATATTTGGAAGAACTCAAATCACTCTATGAAAAAGATACTTCCACATGCAAGTTTACTGCAGGATTATTCACAATAAGAAAAGCATGGAACCAAGCATGCTGCCCATCGAAAGTGGACTGGATTTAAAAAATGTGGTACATATACATAATAGTGTATTACACAGTCATAAAGAAGGACAAAATTATGAACTTTGCATCAATTGGATCAATTTAGAGACTTTAATACTTAGTGGTCTAATACAGAAAAAAAGAACTGAGTACCACATGTTCTCACTCATAAGTGGACCCTGAAAAACTATCTTAATATTGTGGTGTGTGCCTGTAGTTCAAGCTACTTGGAAGGCTGAGACAGAAGGATCATGTGAGCCCAGCAGCTCGAGGCCGTGGTGTCTGTGAACATGCACCGCACTCTAGCCTGGTAGACAGAGTGAGACTCCAACTCAAAAAAAAAAAAAAATCATAATACTATAAAAAAGGGATTGGCAATATTGGAAAATTGCTGGGGTGGAGAGGCACACTTCATCAATAAGGGTACCTAATCTCAAACCAGGCAAAGTGCAGACTACATTGAGGCCCAAACTTTACCTGTACAATGACCATTTGTATATCTAATCCTGATTTGTACCCTACATCTGAAAGAAAGAAAAAGAAAGAAAGAGTCACTTTTCCATGGATTATAAACTAAAAAAAACCCCTAAGTTCTGTATGCTATTGTACTTCTGATTTACAATTATTACATTTAAATCACTCCATGATAATAAACATTTAACATGTATCTTAGATTGATAGCACAGAACTGGGCAAGAGAGCAATCTTCCTTGGACCCTGTTCCATAGAAGGCTTCACTGTGGCCCCTACTTTGGCCGTGCTCCTCTCCAAAAGACAAGGAGTTCACAAGGTCAAAGGAGTCGAGTTAATGATGCTATCCACTCCATAACCACCTTTTGGATCATGGTGTGGACCATAAAGACTTCAAATATTGTCTCCAATGGACTTTTGGAACTGCTCCCCGGACTTGCATTTCCCTTCTACACCTTTGTGTTTCATTGTACCATGGATACAATGTACACAGCTAGAAACCTTGAAGACATATGAGAATTTGTTTGCAGGAAATACAGTAGCAGGGTGAACCTGAATGTGTCAACCAAGGTATCCAAAATATGTGCAAACAAGGCCTCTCTTAGTGTGAGAGAGTGGCAGGGAGCAGCTCCTCTCCTGTCCCCATGTTCTGGTGCTGGGATTTGAGAGTTGGAGAATTATAGATCAAACCTGAATTTTATTAGAAAGCCATATGTTGCAAAGTGGTAGATGAGAGTATACTTTTTTTTAATAACTTTAAAATATTTAAACGTGCTATATTTGTCTCAGGTATAATTCTTGCCCTGGACCCTAAGAATGCTAAGTTCATGACATTAAATATTTTATTAAATATAAGAATGCAACCACATATATTCAAAAATACAAATAATAAGCCCCCAAATAGTTTCTTCTTTTAAAATACAATGATCTCAAACTCATTTAACATCTTATGTGGTAGATTCCTTATGGCATCTTTAGCCATTTAGTCCCAATTGAACTAAGTATTCTGTTCACCCATTGACATGTTATTTCTAAAAATTTCCATGATGTAGAAGTGTGGGAAAGGTATGTCTCACTCGTTTTTTTTTTAAATCCAGGCTTTATTATTAAACCAGATTATTAGTTATAAGAAAAGTCTTACAGATTTAGTTCATACTTATTTAAAACTATTTGGTTATTTGTGTAATGTATGTTTCTTCACACACACACACACATGCACACACACACACACACACACACACCTATTTCAAATAGAAACTATAAGAAGGATTCTGTATAAATCAAGAGGATATTATGTTAAGTGAAATAAACCAGAGACAGAAAGTTAAACACTAAATGTTCTCACCCATATGAGGAAGCTAAAAAATGTTGATCTCACAAGAGTAAAAAGAAGACTAGAGACTAGAAAGAATATAGAGAAAGAAAAGATATGGAGAGATTTGTTAAAAGATACAAAATTGCACCAAGATTGGAGAAATATATCTAGTGCTCTATAGCACTGTAGAATGACTAGAGTTAACAACAACAACAAATATATATATATATATATATGTTTTATATATACACACATATAGTTTCATATTTCTAGACGGAGGATATTGAATATTTACAACACAAGGAGATGATAAATATTTGAGATGATGGACATGCTAACTACTCTGATCTGATCACCATCCATTATATGTATCAAAACATAAATATCTTCCTCATAAATTTTACAATTATTATATGTCAATTAAAAAATAAAATAGTAATTTGGAAAAAAATACTTTAAAGGATTTAATAAAAGAAAAGTGAGACTAGACCTGCCCTCTCAAATATTAAAACATTATAAAACTGCATATTTAAAATAGGAGGTAAATATTGGGGAAAAAGATTGAAATAAAATCTGAGTGATAACTTGGCAATACTTTTAGTATTAATAAAAGTGAAGCTGAAACAATTTTAAATATGCAGTTTTTTAAAGTAACCGTATCTTCTCTTTAAATAATTGTGAATATGCTTATGAATAAACAAGTTGGTATTATAATGGACATGAGTGCTTGTATACGTCTACTGCAATGTATCAACAATTATAGCCCAAAGGACGTTACATATTCTTTCTCATATCAGGACTTTAGTTTTTCATTCTGTTGAAAGTATGTAGTGAATTCTAAGAAGTGATTCATGGATGCTTAGGTTTAGAAAGCAAAGATTAGAGAAAAGACTTAGGGAATGTCTGTGATACCTTCTTTTTTCTCTTGTTATGACTGCATAACTGCTATGTTCAAATATAATCTGGAATGTCCAAGGTCCTTCCTTGGCAATATTCCACAAGGGACTGCAAGTCATGAGACACATTAATGAAGCCCAGCTATCATCTGATAATACTGTCATTAACACTTATTATCACATAATTAGATTGGACATTGGCCATCTCAGAGCCAATTTAAAAGAAGAAAAAAATTACGGGGAAATATATGAGAACAAAACACTGTAAGGAGTGCCTGCATAGTAATATAGTTTCAGAGAGAATGAGACATTTTATCATCTGGCGTATTAACAGTGTGAAAGGGCAGGTATCAAATCAAACTCTCCTCCCTCCCCTTACCTGCTACATATTAGTTACTTGTTAAATCTTCTACCTTCTCAAACTGGAGCAGTTATCTTAGCAATGACATTTTTAGTGATGGGAGGAAATCATAATAGCTGTGGGTAATTGTTAGAAAAAATCAACACAGCTCTGAACTTTATAGGTCATGATATCTCTGTAGCTTGTGGGTATAGCTGCATTTTGAAATAGATAACTGTGTCTCCCTTAGCATCTTCCTTTTTCTTATTTTTTCTTGTAAGTTTACAAAGGTCAGATGCCAGTATGATCTAGAATAAGAGCTTTTGTGGCTGACTTTGAAAGGTTACTTTAGAGAAAATCTCATGAAGCAGCAGTACCCCAAAGTGCTGCAGGGAATGTGGCTAACATCTTATTACTTCCTAATAGAGCTTCTAGCACATTAGAAGTACAGAGCATTGGATTTCTGAATGTGTCAGAGGGATTTGGTCTCTATTTACTAAATAGAAATGAAGCGGCATCTCAAGGTTATAGTTGCACTTTTAAGGTCATGTCCTTGGGATATCAAAACAATGTGTAAATAAATTCCACGATCATAGCAAAGCCTGAGATACCTACATAATGATTAATTAGAATGATAATTGAAAAGCAACATATTTTTGATAGAGAAGAAAATGTCAGAGTCCTCTTTTCTTTATTGACTAAAAAAATCATAATGTATTGGATATTCTAAAATTCAGAGCTTTTTGTTGTCCTGTTAAGTCAGAAATATTCTGGCATATGTTTTCAGAAAAACTGTACAGTTCAGAGTATTGCCAGAAATGAGTTGAGAAAATCTTTATGATATGGTTTTCTTATGATATGTTTGAACATGACCTAATATCATTCACTTTTCCCCATTTAATATTTTTTTGTGTAGCATGAACTAGTCCTAATTCTGAGTCAGGTTCAAACCTTAAAGTATAAACACTAGAGACTACAGGTGATAGCTTTCTTTCTTTCTTTTGCTCATTTGGTTAGAGTCTACTAGATTTTTTTTTTACTTAATTCTCCTCTAAAAGGCATTTCTGTGGTCTCCTGTATATTATTCACACAATCATAACATCTACTCCAAAAATCTCATTTTATTGTTTTTTCTAACTGCTTCTTGAATACATGTGAGTCAGCACACATATATTCATAAAGGAGCAGATTGTACTGCCTTTCTACCTCTCAATTTTTCCTCAAACTTGGACACAGTCACTTCTATCACTGATTATAACATAGCCTATACCAAAATGAAATCAAAAGAAAAAACTTAAAAATAAGCTAGCTTAGACCTGGTTGCAATATCTAACAAAATTTCAGAGAGGTTTAAGGATAAAAAATATATATATATATATATAGTGCAGAAAGTGACTTCCCCTGGTAACAAAGGTGATTACTTTCAGGGCCCTAAGGTCCAAGGCAAATAATCAGGATCCCTGAAAGTTTTCATATGTTCAACGTCTTTTCAATCACAATCCATCAAAGTTTTTCTGGTTTTATCTTAATTCTGAGGCCACAGTTAACCAGATTCTTCATGTCCTGATTCTCAAAGCCCTTGTAGTGGTGGGAATGTTTTCTTTCAAATTCAGTGTTTGTTCACTACTCAAAATGTGGACACAGCACAAATATCCACTTATTTCTGTGTTACACCCTCTCTCTTATCTGCAAGGTTATAGTTGCCCTTTTGTTTTTTGTTTTTTGGTTTTTGTTTTTTTTTGAGTTGGAGTCTCACTCTGTCACCCAGACTGGAGTGCAGTGGCCGCTCCCGGCCACCGCAGCCTTGACCTGCTGGGCTCCGGCGATCCTTCCGCCTCAGCCTTCCAAGTAGCTGGAACTACAGGCACGCGTTACCACGCCCGGCTAAT
>CAUYQG010032280.1:0-14751 GCA_963574415.1 Tarsius wallacei
TATTCTATGTTTTTTGGGTGGAGAGTTCTGAGGATATCAATTCAGTCCATTTTGTCAAGCGTCTTATTGAGATTCCGAATCTCCTTGTTGATTTTTGTCATGATCTTAATATTAGACAAAATATCCTTTAAACCATCAAAAATTTATAAAGATACAGAAGGTCACTACATAGTGATAAAAAGTTCAATCCATGAAAAGAAAAATTAGATGAAAGTTTTAGGTTGAATTTGGAGGGGTGGTGAGTCAATATCTTTTTTGAGTTTACCTAGAGCTGCTTTACAAAAGTTGATTCTTCTATGTTGAGTGCATATATGTTTAAGATTGATATTTCTTGTTGATGGATTGAACTTTTTATCATTATGTAGTGACCTTCCATATCTTTTTAAATTTTTGATAGCTAATGAATATTTTGTATGATATTAAGATCATGACTCCTGCTTTCTTTTGTGTTCTGTTTGCCTGAAAATTTATATTCCATCCTCTTACTTTGAGTCTGTGAGTGTCCTTTCTGGTAAGACGATTCTCCTGGAGACAGCATATTGTTGCATGATATATTTTTTTATCCAGTTTGCCATTCTATGTCTTTTCAGTGGTGCATTCAGTCCATTCACATTCAGGCTAATTATTGAGTTGTGAGAGTTTATCCCTGTCATGAGATTATTTTAGTTTATTATTGTTGTTTATTTGCTTATTTATTTGTTGGCTTTCTTTTCATTTTTGGGTTTATTGATGTGCATTTTTAATCTTTTTCCTGCATTCTCTCTTTTGTGTTTAATACTTTCTTGAGTGTTTCTTGTAGAGCTGGCCTGGAGGTAGTGTAAATTCAGGGATTAAATGTCTGGGAAGGATTTTAATTCTCTAATATTGAGGAAGCTTAGCTTAGATGAGTAGGAAATTCTTGGTTGAACTTTGAGAACTTTGAAAATTGGACTCCAGTCTCTTCTAGCCTGTAGTGTTTCTGTAAATAAGTCTGCTGCTATTTTAATTGGTCTTTCCCAGTAGGTAGTCTGACATTTCTTTCTTGCTGCCCTTAGGATTTTTTCTTTTATACCTACTTTGTTTATATGAATTACTATGTGTCTTCTGATCTGATGTCTTGTAGGGGTCCTCCAAATCTCTTGTGATTGAATGGTCACATCTTTGATGAGATGAGGGAGGTTTTCTTGGATTATTTCATGGAATGTTTGTTCAGGCTAGTCTCTGTCTCTCCATCTGCCTCAGGGATTCCAATTAATCTTAGGTTGGCCTCTTGATATAATCACACATCTACTAGAGGCTTTGTTTCATCTTTTAAAAGTTCTTTTCTATGTTTTTAACAGTTTGGGTTAGTTCCATATTTTGGTCCTCAAGCTCTGAGATTTTTCTGCTTGGTTAATTCTGCTTTTCTTGTGTCTCAGTTTGTTATTTATTTTGTTCACCTTATTATTTATTGCCATCATCTCAGTTATCAACTCCTTCATTCTTTCTTCTTGACACTTCTCATTTCTATTTGTTCTCTCTATTAGTGTCTTTATATCTGGGTTTGTGGTTTGAGACCAGTGGTTCTGGGGGGGCTCTTCATTGTTTGCATTCCAAAGTCTGTATCCCAGTTGCTCTCCTCCCAGGGGTCTATATGGAACCTGTATTCTTCTGTTGATTCTTCTTTATTTGTGAAAGTTTTCTTCCTCTTTTTTCCTCCCTTTTTTAATTCTGTTGTTCAGTGGTAGGGGGAATAGCTTTCATTTGTTTGCTCAATCCCCTATTCTTCCTTATGTAGATCCTCTAGCTTTGTTTAATTTTGAGGTTGGACAGGGGTTAGTGGACTGTAATTTTTATAGTTTTGAGATTTGATTAAGGGGAGCTGTGGTTCAGAAGCTACCTGAAGATCACAGTATTCACTGACAGGTGTGTGGGCTTTCTGGAACCCCCTTCCAACCACCTTACAATCTGTTCATGCAGTGAAGGTGTATGTTTGCCCCCAAAAGCAAAATGTGTTAAGAAAAAGGAAAAGAATGGAAAAAGGAAGGAGGGAGATGAAAGGAAGGTGAAGAGAGAGAATAAGAAGAGACAAAACAGACAGACACATCAACTAATGAATAAACAAAGAAGCAAGCAAAAATAGAAAACAGAAACATACACTCATACAAACAAATAAAGAAAAAACCCTATTGATGTACTCACCCTCAAAAATACCCACACACAAACAGAAAATCTAAAAAACTAATAAAATAATCAGAACAAAGCAAGTACAAAAATGCAAACAAAAACAGAAAGAAAGAAAAAAAATAGAGCTCCTTCTGTGGCTGTTTCTGGAACTTCAGGTTTCTTTCCCAAGCACTGCAGCTCTTATTGACTTCCATCACGTCAGTGAGCAGCTCCAGTCCCAACCCATCCCCTCCTCTCTCTGTGCAGGCCAATGAGGTTTTTCTCAGTGTGGGTCAGACACTCCATGGACTGCTGTGCGAGGTGGGTGAATCAAATCCTGACTCACCTGACTGTTCTGTTGCTGCAGCTGCTGCTGCCAAGTCTCCTACTCAGATCCGACATGTCTGTGCCTAGTCCAGTGTGGGGCAGGGGCGTCTGTTTTTCATGTCTCATGGTCATCCCAGAGAGGTGCAGAGGTAGCCTCTGGGTCTCAGGTTGGAGGCTGGGCAGAGCTGGGCAGGGTAAGACAGGTCCCTGCCCAGTCCTGGGACAGAGAAAATGGTGGTAGTTCACATCTCCTCACTGGGAGCAGGTCTCAGTCCCAGGTTTACTTCCTTGCCTTCTTCATGGTTCCTCCTGTTAGTGCCTGACCTGCTGCTGCAGGTGGTGGTGTGGGCCAGGTGCCAGATGCTGAGGAGCAGCTGATCTCCGCTTTCTCCTCCCAAGAGACTCCTGAATACTACAGATGATCTTGCATGATGGGAGCTCTGATCTCAGGGCAGTGATGGGATGCAGTCACCTCCTCTGGAGGAGATCTCTGGGTGTTTGAACCTGAGTCTCCCCTCAGATGGACTTTCACTCACTCACCAGCACACACCCACTCACGCAGTCTCTATGGACACTCACTTTTGCAGAGGCTCTCACACTCCAACCAATTCTGTTGCCATTTTGCCCATCTCCCTGAGCATTTCTGATAGGAGAAAGTTCAGAATGAAATACCAGTATGGTAGTTTTAAGTACTGTCTGAAAAGTATGTGTTATAAAATAGACTATCTCCCTCAATTTCATCCACCCTGATACTTCTGATTCAAATATAAGCATGATCATTAGTTCACAAGAAAAAAATGCAATGACTAAACTTGAAAGAATATTAAAAAGGCATAAGCAGAAAATTTCTAGAAGAATTTTGTTGGCAGGTGATTAGGCTTCTATAGTTTTGTTTGCAATGAATTTTTGCAAAATTCCTTTTTTGCATGCTTGAGGCCAGGGGCAGGAACAATCATCAGATATAGCTAACAGCTCTTACCTAACAGTATTTTGTACATGTGCAGTGTGAATGGTGGTTGTGCCTGTCAGAACTTGACTTTTTTCACATCTTAAATTGGGGGAGACTTTAGTTTTTGACTTTGAGAGGATACTAAGGTAACTTGATAATAATAGATTACTTATACAAGAAAACAATCATAACCATATCACAGACTCCAGTGAGGATTTATCTTTCTGTTAGCATTTTCTTTCATTTTTACTAGCAAATAAATCTCAGGCAATTTTAAATCCTTTTTTTCTTGCAATTTTTAAAGATAGCTCAAAGTTTTCAGATATTTCTCAACCAAGGGTAAATATTCTTATATAATTTCAATACACTTTTCCTTTCCAGACACTTTAAGTAGGCCACATCCTCTTATAGGTTGAGGGAAAATATGGAGAGCTCTTTACTGAGTATTCTAAAGCCCCTGTGAGTATTGCAGGGGATTCTTTTTAGTCAAACTAAGGTTAACTCTCTTTAAGAGGGTTGCAGAGATGAGGTGGTTAAGCTGGAAGTTTAACAGAATGGCAGAGTAGACCAGAAGCCAGGGGGACTAACAAGATGTGAAATGGAAGAGCAGAGAGAACCTCAAGGTCCAGGTAAGAGATGAGTGGTTTGTGGTTTAAAATCCCTTACAGAATTATTCTTATATAGTTTGCAAAGTGCTCAACTTTGTTAACTTCAGGGCAATAACTATGCCAATCACTGCCCTTGAATTTTAGCTCCATAAATGAACAATTCATTCTTTTGTAGTGCTGATTTCATGCCTCATCTCCTATGTTTTACCTGGACAGTTTAGTGAAATTCCATTTGTTGTTTGACATAGTTGTTTATATTGAAGTAGTCTCTCTTTATCCATGGTTTTGCTTTCCATAATTTTAGTTACCTGTGGTCATCTACAGTCTGAAAATATTAAATGGAAAATTCCAGAAATAAATTCTTGGTGAGTTTTAAATTGCTTGCCATTCTGAGAAGTGGGATGAAATCTCCTGCCTCCTGCCTGGGACATGAATAATTTCTTTGTTTAGTGTATCTACACTGTAGACACTACCCACCTGTTGTCTGCTCCTGACATCCAATCACCGGACACCCTCATGACTAAATGGACCAAGACCATGTGAAGCAGATGATCCTCTTCTAACATATTAGAAGGTCAAGAGCAGCCTAACCCATGTCACAATGCCTACTTATGGCACTTCATCTCATCTTGAGGGCTTTCTGTTATCTCAAGAAGAACGGAGAGTATAATATAAGATATTTTGAGAAAATAGTCACACAATTTTTATGACAGTATATTATTATAATTGTTCTTTGTCCTATGTTATTGGTAGTCATTGTTAATTTCTTACTGTGCCTAATGTATAAATTAAACTTTATCATAGGTGTGTATGTATAGGAAAAAGCATACAGTATATAGGCCTTGGTACCATCCAAGGTTTCAGGTACCCAATGGGGGTCTTGCAGCATATCCTCTGTGGATAAAGGGGGACCCTCTATATTTGTTACACAACTGATAAATACAGAACTGTATTCTTATGTGTTAGTTTTGCCCTGGTTTGGAAATTTAGTTTTTTACTTGATCCCAAAGCCATGGCTGTCTCTCTCTCTTTCTGTTAACAAAGAATGAGAGAAACCTACAATTTGAGAGCAATGTGCTGCTAATTTTGATCCCAGCTACTATGCTTTTGGCAGATTCAGATTTACTAAACTGAATGCCACTTTAGGCTGAGTAGTGTGCTATAAACGCATTCTGATGATTTAACACATAACTCAAGTATCACAACCTGGTGGTAAAGAGTTTGATTTCTGCACTCAGCCTGATCTGCACAAATAGTAAGGAGCTTGTATAATTCTTAATCCTAAAACACTTTGCAATCCATAATCTCATGGTTGGTCCCTTACTCTTATCGTTTCTTTTTTGCTTTATATTATTGAATTATAAAAATTCCTTTCATCTGTTGCTTTACAAATGGTTTCAAATTACATTATAAACTCTGATTATTTTTTCTGTGCTAAACTATAAATTCCTTGAAAATAGGTTGTTTCCTCTTTTTTGAATATCACCAAATAGATTCTAGTAGAGTTTATGAACTCCGAAATACAAAATCAATACTTTTTAGTTTTGTTAAATTAATTAATGTCATTACTTGTGATTCCCAAATTACTCACAAGTTTAAATTTAAAAGTTAATTATTTGTGACATGGTTTCTTTTTTTAATTAAGAAAAAAACTCCTTAAATATGTGAATTGAATAAGCAATTAATCAATTCTCTGGTTCTGCTGAATGTTATATATAATGTGGGGATTATTTTAATTTTGAGTATTAATGATCTCTCTGGGTGTATTGTGATAATATTTCTTTGGCAATTCTGAGGGAGTTCAGAACAGTCAGGATGCGTTTTTGTGACTGGCTGTGTCCATTGTATTCCACACTTACTTTCAAATATATCTAATTGGAATTGCAGTTTGGATTTTCTTTGACCATTACTTACTTATGTCATTGTGCTAAGGCTTAGCTCAGGCCTGGCAGAGTAAATGGCATGCTGAATACTGCAGCAACAGCTATTTCCTTTCCTTCTCCTGAAATATTGATGGTCACAGAACTTAAATGTGTTTAGCCTTGAACTGTGATCAGTTCAAGGCCTTCTCCAACTGAAGCTTAATGGGCCTAAGGGTTTATTGACTAATGGGAAGGGAGTGTGTGATGACCCATTGACAAAGTTTGTTTCTAAGAAATAGTCTTACGAAAGCAAATTATTAATATCCTTTTGGAAAATTCAGCCAGACAGATGTCCAAGATAACTTTTCTTCCTGTGGAAGAAATGTGGATGTGCAATAATAAAAGAATGCTGCATTCCAAAAAATAAAAAATGATTTACATGTGAATCAAAACAGTTTAAAAGGAAACTTGCAACTTTATTCAAATACTGCTAAATTTTAGAAGGAAAAGAAGAACATCAAGCAGCCGGTAACCTCTCTAGCATAGCTACCAATGCTGAAATGCTGCTTAATCCAGATCAAACTAGTAGTGATAGATGAAGTTGTGTATTCAGTTGAGCAAATATTGAAAAAAATGCTTGAAGAGGATAAAACTCAATTACTCAAATGTTAGTACTGCCTTTTCTCCCACCTCACCAATTTACACTTTTGGACCTTCAACAGGTATCTTCTGAATAACTAATAAAAAGGAAAAGTATACTCCCAAGTTGCTTGGCACTTCAATGATTTTAGTACTTATTGATATTTCCTTTACTTGGAAAATGACTATGAGGATGTAAAGACAAAACATGCTGTTATAAAATACAATGTTATAAAAAACATAAGAACAATTTTTGTATTATTTAAGCCACATAAAATACTGGACACATATGTGATCTTTTTTTTTTTTCCTTTCTTTCTGTGTTTCTATTTCAGATCTATTTGTATAACATGTCCATGGTTGAGGAGTGTTTTCATGACATCTTTCACCTTAGTTTTTTAGACTATTTCATTTTGATATTTATCCCTGATCCATATGTTTATTTATATATTGTGAACCATGCAGAACAATTTAAAACAAAACAAAATGCCTTTCCAGGAACTTTCCTTTACTTCAAATAAATTTTGTGAGCCTTTTGGCAAGCTTAGTGTCAAAGAAGAATTTATCAGTTAGAAAATAATTTTAGTAGACAACATAGAGGCCACTGAAGAACCTGAAGTAAAGAGTTTGGAGTACTGAGTTTTATGACCAAGGTACATAAGTGCCATTGTAGAGGCTAATTCTGCACTATAGATGTCATGAAAATATATTGCCATTAATCTCTTAAAGTGAATTTCACTAGGAGACCTTGGGAAGGTGCATGAGAGCACGAGACAGGGAAACTTGCATCATTTGCTTGGATTACTATTCCATGGATAGAGCAGAGACTTGTTTCATTTGATGGCCCCTTTTAACAGTACATCTGTGAACAAAAAAACTGGAAATAAAATTTATGATACCAATCTTACCAGTGTAGTAAGTTGTCAAATTTTAATATTGAAAGAGATATTTTTTAAACCATAAATTTCTTTCTTTCTGCCAATAAAATGATTCCATTTATTATATCTTCAACAAATGGGCAGTTGGTAGTTCAGAGCACAGTGGTAAAAGCACACAGTTTTTTTTGAGTGAGTCAGTTTGAAATTTTAATCTTGACTCTGTTGCTTAAACTTTTTTGGGTCATTTTGTTTTTATGTATAAGTATTCTTAAAAAACATTATAAAGTAGTGAAGATTAAAGAAACCCTATATATAAAAGTACTAGGTTAGCAATACACTGATTATTATTATTATTATTATTATTATTATTATTATTGTTTTGAGACAGGATCACACTCTGTTGCCCAGGCTGAAGTGTAGTGGTGTGATCCTGTCTTACTGGAGCCTTGACTTAGACTAAAGTGATCCTCCAGCCTCAGCTTCCTAAGTAGCTGGGACTAAAAGCATGCACACACTACCACACCTGCCTAATTCTTTAATTTTTTGTAGAGATGAGGTCTCACTATGTTGCCCAGAATGGTCTTGAACTCCTGGGCTTAAGCAATCCCCCACCTGGTCCTCTCAAAGTACTGGGATAACAGGTGTCAGCCACAATGCCTGGCCTGATGACCTGATTTTCTATTTTACAATGTCAATTAAAATAGTCTTTTCATTTGACCAACAGCAACAGCAACGATAACAACAACAACAACCAAAAAACTCAGTGAAAGACTGCATTTTCTATAAATTCCACCTTTTGTTCAAATCCTATTGTATTACAAAGAATTAGTCTACTTCATTTACTTTGTGTCTTCTTTTAAATATTTTAAAAGGCAGCCTTCAATCCTTGTTTTATTGTCTCTAGATCAAACACATATAGAAGCTAATGCAAAGCTTTTGCTTTTCCTTCTGAAGGTTTGCTGAAAAATCAGAAAATCTGGCTTCCTCAATGCAGATTTTATGTACAGATATAAATCTTCAAAAGACAGCTTTGTGGAGATTTTAATCACAATTGAATTAGGGTGTTTAGAGAATAGGGGAAGAGTAGGATGGGTATGTAAACAGAGGGTAGTAACATAATTTAGAGGCAGTTCTGGTTTAAAGTACCTAAAGAACATCTTAGTATAAAAACTTTTATCAAATAACTAGCTGAAACAAGAAAACACATATCTCACTTTCTATTATTTCATTTGGAAATGTTTAAACTTCAGCATATACTCCACTTCAGGAAAAAATGTCTCTTAGCATTTATATATTCTGAGGTTCAGAAAAAATGTCAAAGAAGTAGACTGTTTAGAGAGAAAGGAGTCCCGAAGGGTCGGCTTCCTTGGGGGTAATTTCTCCTAGAAGTATTTGGTTCTTACAGACACAGAAAACAGTGTATATAGAAAAAAAGTTAAAACATATTCAAACATTATATCATTAATTATTTCTACATGGCTAGATTCACCCCCCTCCCCTGACAGTTTCCTACTACCAATCCCTTTCTTATAGTATTATAATTGTTCAAGGTATGCTTATGAGTGAGAACATATGGTACTCTGTTCTTTGTTTCTGTGATAGATCACTGAGTATAATCGAATCTAAATCCATCCAAGTTGCTGCAAAGTCCATATGTTTGTCCTCCTTTATAGCTGCATAATATTCCATTGTGTGTATGTACCACATTTTTTTTTATCCAGTCCAGTTTCGATTGGCAAACATGGTTGGTTCCATGTTTTTGCTATTGTGAATAGAGCTGCAACAAACATACGTGTGCAGGTATCTTTTTTGTAGAATAGTTTGGGTTTCACTGGGTATATTCCCAATAGGGGAATTGCTGGGTCATATGGAATATTGTCCATCTCAAACGTCACTTCCTTTGTGAGGCTTTCACTCCTCTTGTGCTCCCCATGCATGACTAGACGAAGTAAGAGGCTGCTTTATGGGTCCATTGTCACTCGCCTCTTATCTCTATCATGACATATATCCTAGTATCCTCTACAGAGAAGCAGTAAAGTATGGAGCTGTGCTCTCAGACCTTGAAACCCCTCCATAATGAGGCCTGAATCCCGTTTCCATCAGTTATACATTAGGAGACCTTAGACACATTCACCTTGCTAAGTCTCTCCATGTATCCTGATTTGAAAGCCCAGCAGAGTTATGCTATCTAGGTCATAGGCTTAGGTGAGGATTAAACAAGATAATGAACAAGAATCAATGAGCAAAGTGTGTGTCATATGGGAGGTTCTCAGTGAATGTTGGTTAGTATTGATACTATTACTAATGGAAGTCACCTGTGTGTCTTCTTTTACTAGACAGTGAGCTTCATCTGGAATCCTTACTAGTACCTAGCCTAGCCCTGGCACGCAGTAGGTTCCCAGTGTTTGTAAGTGAATAGATGTGATTGTTCTCAGTGTCTGTTCTCAGTGTCTGGACGGTGTTATCTGAAGGGGCTAACACTACCTTAGTGACCAAGCTTTACTCTTTTCCCATGCCCTTGTTTGCCCTGCAGTGGCCCAGCTTCTGTCTGTCCCAGTGTAATTATTAATAGAGCCCTCTTTCACTCTGAAAAGCAGTCCAGTTAGGATGATATATATGGTCATCTTAGTATTGAGAGGAGTTTCATCAGCTTGATTCCCAGAAATTAAGTTCCTTACTATGCAACGCACACATCCATTCAGCATGCCTCATGGGAGCAATCAATTGCTGCATGGAATTTAAGTCTTTCATACAGAGGAAATATAGCTGATAAAATAATAAAACAATGAAAATTGGGTCATTCTTTATTTTCTCTTTTTCCGGAAATAAACCAGGGAAGAGTTTTGGGTGTGAGTCTAAGAGGATAGGAAAGTTGGAATAAGAAGCTCTTTCTGTCATTTAGAATGAGTAGTGGGGAAACCCTACATGAGTAGAACATTTGAGAATTTAGTAATAAATCCAAAAAAGGATATAAAGGAAAGACCCATGCAAAACCAAGTTAAGAGTATATATGTTCTTTGGCATATATCTACTTATAAATATCTCCAGGGGCTACTACAGTGAAATTCAAAACAAAAACTTAGTTCAGTGTCTTCCTTTATACATATATTTAGTCATGTGTCACTTAACAACTGGGATAAGTTCTGAGAAATAGTGTTGTTAGGTGATTTTGTCATTGTGCGAACATCAGAGTAAAATTACACAAACCTAGATGGTGTAGCATAGTAAACATTTAGACTATATTGCATATCCTATTGCTCCTAGGCTACGATCCTGTACAGCATGTTACTGTACTGAGTACTGTTAGCAATTGTAACACGATGGTAAGACTTTGTGTGTAAGAACTCTTCAGCTTTATTATAATCTGATGGTACCACCATCATATATGCCTTCCGTCATTGACCGAAATGTGATGGGATATGTGACTATATATGCAAAGCACTTTACTATATACACTGAATTAGTCCTTAGCATAGGTGAAGTAGATGTTTTCTTCTTTACCTCCTAGAATTCCTTTTTAGAACTTCTTTTGCTCTTTCAGGGTTGTACCCACCTCCCCTGACCACTTTTTCCTTGTGACACCTCTTCCTGTACAGAGCTTGGCAACACAAGGCTCTTTGGGTCAGTCCTCAAATATCCCAGGAGTATCTTTCTTTTCAAGTTATATGCCAAATTATAGAATGGAAGGTGATATTCTATATTAATATTATATTATTCTATATTCTAAACCCACTGGGAAGGCAATCTGGGAATGATGAAAGCACCCTGAAACCTGGCTAGAGGCGGCATACAGAGTGGATGGGAACCATGGGTTTTGGCATAAGGCTGGGTGGCGTTGGAATTCTGGCTCCTCATTGCTGGCAGTGGAGCTCTGGGCCTTTATTTGTATGAAAGGGATAACAACAATACCTGATTTAGATTTGTTTTGAGAATTAGATGAGACTGTGTTTATAAAATACCTAGTAACAACTGCCCAAGTCATAGTTTAGCATGAAGATTAAGAGTAAGAGCTTTGGAGACTCTTTTGCTCAAGGGGAAATACTTGACACTCTGGCTTCTAGAGAACAAGGATAACCATGCTCTTCTCATTGGATTGTTGTTAAGGCTTAAACACACTAAAAGACTTACTGTAGTCCTTGGCATATAATAAACCCTAAATAAGTTGTGGTAACTTTAATAACAGTTATTTTTAGGTTGTTCTGCTGTTGTATGGGCTTAATGAATGATAAGACATTATATTTGTTGTCATTTTTATGATTGCATTATTGACATTCCAGAATGGGAGATCCTTCTTGTTTATAAGGTAGAATCTAGAATCCAACCCATCACTCCATATAATATTATTAAGCATGGAAAACGTCATCCATGTTTGAGAGATCCATTTTATTTTTCCAGAGGAAAGTTAAAGAGATGAAAAACTGTGGAGGAATCACTTAACCTTTTTCTGTCCCAGTTACTACTCATCAAAGGTTATTTGTGTGTGTGTACCCACCCATTATAACAAGGCGACTAAATCTATTTTTAATGTCATCTCAGGCTGTTAAGAACAGTTTAGAGCACTCCAGGTCAACCTCTGTTATGAAATGTGATTTCAATTCAGTTGCCTCTAGTCACGTAGATGTGTCCAAACCTATGCTTTGATAGAAAAACAAACATTTGATTATCTCCTTGTGCATACTTGGAGAAGAGGGGGAAAAAAGAAAAGGATCTGACCTTTTGATAGTACTTTCTCCATCCTGGCCAGTGCACAAGGAAATAAGGGCTGGAAACTATGGGCCTGCTCTGCCTATTCTTTCTCATGAACTAAAATTCAGCCAACACCAGATATGAAACCAGAAACAAAGGGAAAAAGGACATTACTACTCTACAGTGGCTCATTCCCTTTTTCAGATCATATTTTTCCAAAGAACTACACCTCAATGTGACTTGCTTGGTTTCTAAGAATCCTTTATAACGACTGTAGTGCCAATCCTTTAGAAAAAAGCCAGGAATGAGACCACCATCTCTGGTGTACAGCAAACCCCGGAAGCCAGAGCTTTCAGAGCACAGTGACAAAGGGGACTCTGAACCACATGTAGGCAAATCGGCAGGATGTTTTAGATGCCGTGGTTGCATGCATTTACTTAAGTTCGGGGAACTAGGAAAAAACTGCACAGCAGAATTACTGCACTGTCACAACAGCAACAAAACTAAACTGCTAAGAGGACGAGGTGTGACGGTTATAAACTGCTGAGAGTAACAGCACACCATCTCTTCTAGAACGATCTGTGCTTCACAATCCCTGCTGAGCAAAACTAGCGATTTGAGTGTCCATTTTCACCCTGCTCCCACCTCCCTTTGCTCAGAGGTCACTCTCACTATTGAATGTTGCTGTTATTTGTTTACATGTTTATTTCTCCTAGTGACCTGGGAGCTGCAGGAAGGCAGGGACTAGATCTTATTCTTTTTTATATCCCAATGTCTGACACAATGTAGAAGCTCAATGAATCCTTGTTGAATATATACACACCAGAATTCTGACAAAATAGGACTAAGATTCTAAGCTGATGGTCAAATTGTTGTTATTATCTGTGACTTTGTTATGTAATAATTAGATATCCTTACTTTCAAATCCACAAACTCTAGGTTATACATTTTTTATGTACCCCCAAAACATTTTTTAGGCAACTACCCAGTGCCAGCTACCAGACGGGTTACACAGATGGAAAAAAATCTTTTCCCTTCCTTTAGTGAGATTACTGAGTGTGTCATGAACCGCACTCTATATATTCAGAAGCCACCCTAATAAATATTTTTGGGTTTATTTGATAGTTCTGGCTGTCATTTGAAACAGAAAATCAGTTCAACACCACTGCAGTTAATAGTGACTAAACAGCTCAAAACCTCAATTGGCCAATGTTTTAATCATATGGAGACAATTTGAATTTTACTGCCATCAAGAAAGAACAGGAATATCTAATGCAAAAATTAGGGATGCATATCAATTTTCACAGTGCAGTCCGGTAATTATGAGAGTACACTTTCTTGTTGTCATGAAAGGGACTTTTGGTAGCCAAACTATTGTTCTGGTGTGTGGTCAGTCTAAAGACCCCAATGGCCTCTCTGCCTTTGATCTTTTGAATGTCTGAAGTTGTGGGATTTTGCATGCTACACTAATAATCTGGAGAAGTGTACAATCACTATAAAAGGAAATTTTTCTATTAGTCCAAGAATAATTGTTTATAGCAAAACCACCTGACAGAAACATGTGGGTACATATCACTCTTATGAAGACCAAAGATATTTTTACAACTCAAGATTATTCTCCACCCTTTGTGCAAATCCATATGGTGTCTATTCAGACATCAGTCATCAGCAATCCTGTCTCATTCAACTCCAAGAATAGAGTTCAGACATTTTGCTCCAAATTTGAATAAAAAGAACCCGATATTAGGAGTTAGTAGTTTTGTCTTCCATGGCCTAATTACTCAAGTCAGTGACATTGTGAACATAACTCAGGTAGGATGGCAAGCACATGTGAAGTATACATGGAATATGACTTTTCGCCTTGGACATACTCTGCTTGATCTATGCTCTGATCTATGCCCTGATGCTTTCTAAAGTTAAATGTCTGCTTGTCTCTCCAAGGGATAATACTTGCCTCACAGTGAAAGATCTATCTGGCTGTTAGTTCTTGTAAGTCCTCTGGGGATGCCATGCTAAGTACTACTGTACCTTATTCATCTTTCCTTCCTTCCTTCCTTCCTCCCTTCCTCCCTTCCTTCCATCCTTCCTTCCTTCCTTCCATTCATCCATCCTTCTATCCACTTACCTTCCCATCCACCCATCCACTCATTCATCCAATAAAGGGTAAGTGAAAACAGTGCCTACTATTTGCTGGGAAGTTTGTCCCAGGTAGATGTCTATCATGTGCATGTATGGTTCCAGAAATACAAAGGAGATAGGGTGAGCAGAAGGAGTGCTGCACCAACATGGTCTGGCTAAAGAAAAACCAAATGTTCTCCTCTGGGGAGTAACTTTCCTCCGACAAACAGAAGGAAAAAGTTCTGGATAGGCACAAACTCATTTCTGTCCCTGAATCCTGTCCAGAGGCTGCATTTGTTGGTTAAAGGAATTCTAAGCGTGACCAAATAAAGCAGTCCAAATAGTGCATTTGGACTAGAAGAGACACTAGTTTGGGGAACGGGGAAGCCTGAGCACATGTATCACACAAAAGCTCCATCCTGCCAGGCTCGGTGGCTCAGCCTGTAATCCCGCGCCTTTGGGAGGCTGAGGTGAGTGGATTGCCTGAGCCCGCGGGTTCGAGACCCGCCTGGGCAAGCGAGACCTCATCTCTACAATAAATCAAAAAATTAGCCGGGTGT
>CAUYQG010032287.1:0-38492 GCA_963574415.1 Tarsius wallacei
CTCTACTGGGCAGGGGTTGGCTGAAGGCTCACGGGAGCCCCGCTGGTGGTGGCTGCGGTGGCGGGGTGCGGCCACTGCAATCCATTCTGGGGGACAGAGTTTTAATCAAACAAAAAAAAAAAAAAAAAAAAAAAAAAGAACAAATATTATGAAGGCCAGGTTTTCACAATGCAGAAAGTAGGGCATCAGTCTTCTGCGAGGATTCTAGATAGAAAAGAAGCACAGCAAAAAGGAAGCTCCGGCAGTGTTGCACACCTGGATGACATATAACTTCTGGTCTTCTATACTTGAGTGGCAGAGTACGGTAGAGCTAACAGGGTCACCACCCTATAACATTGCTTGAGTGCCAGGGGACTTCTGGTGGAAAGGAGAGCAGCATACATCAAAGCTTAGAGCTTTCAAATCAAGAGCATCACTGTTTTAAACACTACATTTGCTAGGTTATAAATGATGGAGCCTGAAAATTCTGTGTTTACCTGGGATATTAATGATGGCTGGAGTAGAACCTAATGAAAATGCTCACATGTAGACAAAATGGGTAGTCTGGAATGTGTAAGCTCTCTTTTTGGTGTTGTCCAGGCTAGACTGTGGTAGCTGTTCACAGGTGCCATCATAGTGCACTACAACCTCACAATCTTGAGCTCAAACAATCCCCCTGGCTCAGCCTCCTGAATAGCTGAGACTACAGGTGTGCACTGCTGAGGATAGCTGGAAATGTATAGTGTTTTAGGTTTCTTCCAAATTCTGAAATCCTGTGCTGATTGCTGATTGAAAGGCTAATCAATTTTGCAAATCTGGTTCATAGCTGAAAGCTATCAAAAATAGCTATATAAATATGTCTATATATAAAATATATTTATCCATATATTGTATCTATAAAATAGCTAATAAAACTGAGCATCACAGAAAAACTGTTACCTCTGATTCACTCCCAGTCCTAGTCTTCAGTTTAAGAGGTTGATGATTTTGTGCATCCATCTACTGTGGATCAATCAGCCAAACCAACCAAACCAACTAGCTATGGGAGACACATCTGACCAATGACTGTTCGCAGTACTCTACCTCTTGATCAGTGGGTTCACTCAGGAAATAGAATTAGAGAATGTGCTGCTTACTGTGCAAAGAAGCAGAAGGAAAGAAAGAGGGACAAAGGAAGGAATCGAGGAAAGAAGGAAACACCTGCTCATGACTGATCTTCTAATCAATCATTCATTCAGTATTTGTGCCAACACAGTGGCAATTGTGTGCGGTAATCGTGCACACTGCTGTGGACTAAACAGTCTCACAGACCTGGAGTGGCTCTCCTTATAGAATTTACAGCCCTAAAGTAGTGGTTCTCATCCAGTAGTGGTTTGGTTCCTAAGGAGACATTTGATAATGTGTGTAGATATTTTTGATGGTCGCAATTTGGGGGTTACTGACATTCAGTGGGCACAGGTCAGGGATGGGACTCAACAGCCAACAACACACAGGACAGCTGTCTACTTTCCCAGCAAATAATTATCTGGCCCAAAAGGTCAATAGTGCTGAAACTGAGAAATGCTGTTCTAAACAGAGAGACTAAATCGGTAACAAAAGTATGTGACACATGCAGACAGGCTTCTACCTGAGAAATGAAAAGGGACATTCTAAATCATGTATGTGTGGGTGGGTGGTGTATGGGAGAGTTTCTAGAAGAGCTTGGGGCAGCTGATCCATGAGGTGAATTTTGACATAAAGGTTATCTGAAGACTATGGGGAAGTGAGTAGAGAAGAGGAAAAAAAAAGTTCCTTTCAAGGCAAAAGAACATGGATGTGAAGGTGCACAGGAAATAAATTACATAACTCATTCGTGTTGGAGACAAGGCTCAATCTGTGGCAACATGAGATTGGTGGCTTGAGGGGTAGGCAGGGACTAGTGATGCAGAACTCTGGATGCTAAATTAGAAGCTATGTCAGCAGTGTCCAGTCAAACTTTCTGCAATGAAGAAAATGTTCTTTATCTGCAGTGCCCAAAATGGTAGCCACTAACCACAGGTGACAAGTGAGTACTTGAATTGTGGCTAGGGGGACTGAGAAAATGGCTTTCAATTTTATTTAATTTTAATTATATTTAAATAGTCACATGTGATTAGTGATTATCATTTTAGACACAGCTGATGTAGACAGCTAGGGAACGATCAGTGGTGGGTACAAATATACAGCTAGAAGAAGTAAGTTCTAGTGTTTGGTAGCACAGTAGGGTGACTATAGTTAACAATATATTATATATTTCAAAACAACTAGAAGATTTGAAATGTTTCCAACACAAAAATGATAAATGTTAAAGGGGATGGATATCCTAAATACTCTGATTTGATAGTTACACATTCTTTTTTTTTTTTTTTTTTTTTTTGTGTCAGGGTCACCCAGGCTGAAGTTCGGTGGCATGATCAATGCTCACTGCAGCTTCAACCTCCTGGGTTCAGGCAATCCTTCCACCTTAGCCTCCTGAGAAGCTGGGACTACAGGCATGCCTCACCATGCCTGGCTTATTTGGTTTTATTTCTGTGAAGATAAGGTCTCACTATGTTGCCAAGGCTGGTCTTGCACTCCTGGGCTCAAGCAATACTCCAGCACTGGCCTCCCAAAGTGCTGGGATTGCATGCATGAGCCACCAAATCCAGCCATTATACATTCTATGAATATAGCAAAATAGCACATGTACCCCATAAATATGTACAAATATACATCATTTCAAAAAGGATTGATGAGATAGCCTGATCATATCTGAATTTAGATTTCCCTAGAAACATCCTAGAATAGGACTTCTAAGTTTAAAGTACATAGGGGTCACCTAAGCAACTTCCTAAAATGCACATTGTGTTTCAGTAGTTTTAGGCCTATGAGTCTGCTTTTCATTTTTTTAAATAACCAATTTATTTCATTTTTGTTTTCATTGTTGTGTATGTACAATATTTAATAAAATCTGTATCTAAAAAGTTTGATAGCTCTTCAATCAGTATAAAATTAAAACTCTGCATAAGCTAGCATTTATATATTATTATTGTTTTGCAGTTTTTCCATTTCTTAGCAGTATATAGGTCTTAAGCCTAAAAAAAAGTATATATTATTAGACATGTGTGTTCAACGGCCATCATCAATAACTCAAAAACAACAGATGCTGGAGAGGATGTGGGGAAAAGGAAACACTTCTACATTGTTGGTGGGAATATAAACCAATACAACCTCTGTGGAAAACAGGCCATTCCTAAATCTAAAAATCGACTTTCCATATGACCCCACAATCCCTCTACTGGGTATATTCAAATCACTCTATGAAAAAGACACCTGCACATGCATGTTTATTGTAGCATTGTTCACAATAGCAAAACAGGGAACCAACCATGCTGTCCATTGAAAAAGGAATGGATTTTAAAAATCTGGTATATATACACAATGAAATATTATGCAGCCATAAAGAAGGACAAAGATATGAACACAGCAACTTGGATGGAGTCTATAATACTGAGTGATCTATCACAGAAACAAAGAACTGAGTATCACATGCTCTCACTCATAAGCAGACCTTGAACAATTATTGTAATACTATAAGATTCTGCTTTTCTAATGAGCTTCCATGTGAAATAAGTGCTGCTGGTCCATGGACTACACTGTGAGTAGCAAGGATCTACAGCAGCACCATCTAGTAGAGCCTTCTGTGAGGATGGAAATGTCCTACATCTGTGATGCCCAATACAGTAACCTCTAGCCACATGTGACTATTCAATACCTGAATACCTGGCTAATGCAACAGAGAAATTACATTTTTAGTTAACTCAAACTCATTGAATTTTAAGTTTAAAAAGTCACACATGTGTACTAGCTATCGTACTGGAAGATGCATATCTCTATCATTGCCGCCCAAATTATGGTGTGTGAACGAAGCTATTCATACTAATTCACAAGAAGATGAGCATAGAAACTAGCGGTAAATACTTGGAAAATTTCATAGCAAAATGAGACAGTACTTTTAGGTCTATTTAACCTAATCTTTTAAATGGACTTATACTTAGCATGCTTGGGATTTTTCCCATTTAATTTTTAAAATAATTCATTTCTAGTATGTTTTATGATAATTTTGGACTATGATGGATCAAGAAAAAAATTGATCTTCTCCAGGAACAGAAAGATAAATACCTCGTATTCACATTCATATGTAGAAACTAAAAAAAAGTAGAACTGAAGAGTGGTGACTAGAGGCTGGGAAAGGTTGGGGGGTGAGCATAGGCTAGGGATGGATGGGTTGAAGGATACAAAACTACAGCTAGAACCATGTGATTTAGCAATCCCACCTCTGGGAATATACCCAGAGGAACACAAATTGCTCTATCAAAAAGACATATGCACATGTCTTCATTTCCACACTATTCACAATAGCAAAAACATGGAATCAAGAGTGGAATGGATAAAGAAAATGTGGTACATATACATGATAGAATACTACACAGCCATTAAGAAGAACAAAATCATGTATTTTGCAGTAGCATGGATGCAGCTGGAGACCATCATTCTAAGTGAACTATCACAGAAACAAAAAACTTAATACTGCATGTTCTCACTCATAAGCAGGCCATAATCGCTGGGCACATGAGCACAAAGGTGGGATGAACAAATGCTGGACACTGCTAAAGGAGGGAGAGAGGGGGGTAATAGGGACACATTACCACCATTGGGTATCATGTCCACCACCAGGAGGAATGAAGGCTCACTGGAAGCCCAAACCTCACTGGCATGCAATTTACATATGTTGCACATGTTCCCTACAACTCTTACATAAAATAAAATAAAATTATATTCCCTGACATGTAACTGAAATGACAGGAATGTCAAGAACTTATGAACTTCTGTGTATATTCTAACCTCTATCATCAGTATTGTGCAATTATTTCATTTTAAAGTCAGTTACTAAAAAGTATCTTTGTTTTAAAATTTAAAAAATTACACACTAGCTAAGAGGAATAAATTCTAGTCACTGTAAAGTAATTATAGTCAAAAATAATATATTATACAGTTTCAAATAGCCAAAAGAGAGAATTTTGAACATTCCCAACCAAATGATCAATATTTGAGGTGATGGATATGCTAATTACCCCGATTTAATCACTATACATTTTATGTATAAAAACTCACTATGTACTCCATAAATATGTACAATTATTATGTGCCAGTTAAAAAAAATAAAAACAAAAAAATTGGTCTTCTCCATCAAAAGCATGAAGCACTGGCATAGAGAACAAATGAGGGTTGAGGCTACATGGAGAAGGCAAGAAGACTTACTGAGAGGTCATTCTAGCAATCCAGGTGGATAGCAGGGACAGAGAGGCAAGTACAGCTTTCAGAGAAATAAAAACTATGTGACCTACAAGGCTTGGTGACTGATTGGTGTCTGTGAGGTGGGGAGGTGGGTGCTTGTTATCAGTAATCAATACTGGTCATTAAACCAAACATCCTCTCATGGGGGCAAAAATGTAGTCCATTTGTTATTTTATCTGTCATTTTTCATATTTTCTAAGTCTCCAAAGTTTGTCATCAGAGTTCACAATTATACTGTTATCAACTATTATGTAGCAGACTTTATTTAGATCTGTTCAACTCTTCAGAATATATGTAATTAGAATGATCATTGTCATTATTATTAAACATATTTTAAATAAGATTTAAGGGTCATTCAAGCCTCATTCATATATCAATTGGTCACCTCTTAGAGTGTGTTTTTCCCAGGAAGTGTGCTAATCCTATATATTTTACTTGGATTCTTGAGAGCATTAATGTCATATTGACCATTTCTGACCCTTATTCCTGAATTTTTAAGTTTGCTTCACTTGGGTCCTATAGTTTCCACATT
The DNA here is from genome assembly GCA_963574415.1 of Tarsius wallacei. Taxonomy (NCBI): domain Eukaryota; kingdom Metazoa; phylum Chordata; class Mammalia; order Primates; family Tarsiidae; genus Tarsius; species Tarsius wallacei. Next base: position 5,867 of record CAUYQG010032287.1, read on the forward strand.
TAATACACAATTCCCAGTTTTCTTTCTTGATTGTCAAACCCTACATAAAGAAATAATGTTCTTAAATTGTTTCAGTATCAACCTTAAACTAAAAAGCAATTTGCAAATGTGTGAGTAGGGAGGAGGGAAGACAGAGTTGGGGTTCTGCCACCCGACAATGAGAATGGACTCGCTGAGAGTGGCAGATGCAAAGGCATCAAAGCGGTTGCCTGTATTCATTTTTTTAAACCAAAGATCAATCAGTCAAGTACCTGCTATGTGGTCAGCACTGTACTATGTGTTTCAGTGGTTTAGGAAACAATTAGAGACTTGATTTCTGGAAACAAGTGAAAGTAAAATTTTACTTACAGAAAGTAACAGTAGTCAGCAGGCACCTGAAATTAATGAAATGCCAAGGTAGGCTGGCAAAGCCATACCATTCTAAGAGCTTAGTTTATTTGTTGTTTTTGTCTTTCCTTTAAAATTCTCTAGAGGATTCCTCATCCTTGACATGGATTACCTAGCCTGTGCTGTCTGATATGGCAGCCACTTATCCTGCAATGTGGCTGGTCCAAATTGAGATGTGTTGCAAGCAAAAAAAAAACACCCTGGAATTCAAAGACTGTACCTGCTTACTCCCCACCCCCAAAAAAAGAGAATAAAAATATTTTAATAATATAATCAATGTTGAGATTATATTATTTTAGATTAGCTGGGTAAAATAAAAATGCTTTTTAAGTAGTCTCTCTTGCTTCTTTTGATTTCTCCTTAATTTGGCAACTGGAATATTTCACATCACCTATGTAATTTATAGGAAATACTTCATCATACCTGGAGGACTGAAACAAGTCATTGAGAAGGAAATAGGAAGTTATGATGTATAGGAGATAGAGAGGACACAGTTTAAAAGGCTCTGGTAACACCTTCAGGGAAAACCCAGAAGATACAGGAAAATCATGTAACTATGGATGTGAGATTCCAACCACATTGCTACTGGCCCCGGCTTTTCTGCATGTGTGTCACCTAAGTTCCCAATGGCAATCTGCACTCTATGATGTGGGCACAGTGGAATGGCAAATGTGAGGGAGGTGACCAGGCACAGGGTGGCCTCAGAGTTTGGCACACCACAGAGAGTGAAGAGAAAGCAGCCAGGAGTACACAGAAGCTACAGGACTGGTGGACAGAATAAGGCCTGGGTGGAGGCAGCAGTCCACAGTGGGAGGTGCACTTGTGACTAGAAGTCACAGTGAAGGTCATCAACAGTGTTTTTCTTTTAAAATTACATAGAGACTTTCTCATCCCTGACCTGGAATTGCCTAGGCCAGTGCTGTCCAACATGGTATACACTCATCCCGCAATGTGGCTGGTCCAAACTGAGAAATGATACAAGTAAAAAACAAACAAACAAGACCAAAACAAAACAAACAAAACCCTGGAATTCATAGACTGCACCTTTTGGATAACTTCCAAAAGACACATAATTCTGTGACCACAGAAGACATGGCCTGACATTCAGCAAAATGAGAGCCAATCAACCAGTGATCACTGCAAGGACAAGAAGGCCCTCTCCATGCACCCAGGCAGCATTCTGTGATAGAAGGGACAGAGGAAAACTTGTACAAGTGACAGGTAAGGAGGAAGAAACTTAAGGCTGAAAAAGTTTTAAGTTGGAAAAGGCTCAGATATTTAACTGGAAAAATCAAACATTCACTGTGCTCAGCTTGAAAGCAAGATAAAACTGAAAAGAAAATCATTCAAACAAACATCTGATTGTGTCAGGTGTACTGTTAAATCCTTAAAGCCACCCTCTCCAGCTGTACTTGAAGAAGCGAGAACTTAGGGGCTAAGAACACCTTGGCTTCCTCCATACAGCTCCTTTCAAGAAATTTGCTCAATTCTCAGTGATGAATTTCTTCAGAGAAGCTTAGCTAAGATAGCCCATTGTGCTTGTCGCTTGGCAAGTAAATCAAAGGGGCAAAATAGCAAACAGTGAACTTTATAATACCAAAGGCAAAAAAGTAGATCAAGGTGAACATTTACTTCCAAAGTGCAAAAGGAATTTAACGAATGCCAAGATACAAGATATCACTAAACAAAGAGATTATTTCTAATTTTAAGATTCTAAAATATTGTGAACCCCACAGATCTAATTGAAAATATGCAGAATGTTTCTCTTTATATGTGCTATAAGGAACTGCGATCCCACTAAAATATTTAGTTTATATGAATAGAACACAGCTCCCAACTTTACAGTTAGGCACTTAAAAGAAGGCATCTGCATACTTTATTCAGACTCTGTTGTAAATAATCTAACAGCAAAAAAAAAAAAAAAAGAATCGCTTATGAAACAAAAGATAAATGCTGATCCCTGACAGGATATTGAAAACATGTAATTACTGTTAAGTTTTTAGATGTGACAAAAAGAATCATTTTTTGTTGAGATACACACTGAAATATTTATGGATAAATGATAGAATGTTTGGGGAAAATAATTCAGTGCCTTTGGGACAACAAATAATTAGATGAGATCAGGCATGTTCAGAGTGGTATGGCCATAGACAGACAGCAAAGAATTAGGTTGGTGTTTAGATCATACAAAGTATTTTTGAGTTAAGGTTGGTTTTCTCACTCATAAGCAGATCTTGAACAATTATAATACTACAAGAAAGGGATTGGCAGTACTGGGAAACTGCCAGGGGAGGGGGGCACACCTCATCAACAAGGGTACCTGCATAATGAATTGTACCCCACATCTTTAAAATAAAAAAATTTTTTAAAGGATGGTTTTAAAGGGGTGATGGACACATTAGTATTTGCTGTACTTTCTCACCCTTTGTGTAAGTTTGACATTTTCCACAATAAATAAGTTTTTGAAAAATGACACTGAGCTGAAAACATAAGGGAGTATATGCTATATGATTCCATGTACATAAAATTCAAAACCAGGCAAACCTATTTAAAGTAGATTCAGGAAGTCCAGGTGAAAGTAAAGGTGGAAGGAAATCAGGAGAATATTCCTTCATGGTGAGGATGGGTCATGAATGGAAGGAACACATGAGGATACTGGGTGGTGAAGGGATGCCAGAAATGCCTTATTTCTTGATATTTCTGGACAATGGTTACAAAGGTTTGTTCAGTTTGTGAAAATTATTATAAATTGTACACTTATGATTTGTTCTCTCTCTCTCTCTCTCTCTCTCTCTCTCTCTCTCTCAAAGACACTCTGTCATCCAGGATTAGAGTACAGTGATGCAATCATAGCTCACTGAAGCCTTGAACTCCCAGCCTCAAGTGATCCTCCCACCTTGGCCTCCCAAAGCCTGGGATTACAGGCATGAATCACAGTACCCAGCCTACTTTTCTATATGTATAACACCATGAAAATGTTATTTAAAAGTTGTTTTAAAAGCCCAGATACTGAGTGATGGTTACACAGGTATATTTCACTATTAAATTCATTAACTTACACATTTATGGTTTAAGCATTATATATGTAGTGCATATTTCACAAAACCAAGATTTCAAAATAGAGTCTCAACTCAGCAAGATCACTATGAAAACAACATAACCTAGAAGTTATTAGTTACAAACAAAACACTTCAAATTTTTGCCTTGTCTGTTCTTAAAAATCAGAGTATTTACTGAAGACCTACTGAGTAGTCGTTGATTGCTGAATGCAAAATCCACCTATAAAGGTATATATGATCATTGCTAATTTATAGAAAAGGCAATTGTGGCTCAGAAGAGTTAAGGGACTCACCCAAAGCCACAGAGCTAGTCAGCCAGGACTCAGATCCACATCCACCTGTCTCAGGGGCCTCTGATTATTTCTATTTTACCACAATGATATATAAAACAAGCATTCAACAAAGGTTCAATGCTTGTTTTCAAATTAAGTTACATGTTCATTTTACATTAAACATACTGTTTGTTTAAATTTTGGGTTTTTTTTTTTTTACCAAAATAAATGAAAACTATTTGAAACTGTAAGCTACTTTGTAAGCAATTTTTTGGGGAGGTAGGGGGAGAAGGATGGGAATGCTGCAGTTCTTTTTTTTTTTAACTTTAAAATTTTAGATATGAGGTGTACAATTCAGGGTTAGGTATACAAATGTTCATTATGTAGGTAATCTTGTTGATGAGGTGTGCCCCCCTCCCCTGACAGTTTCCCACTATTGCTAATCCCGATGTAAGCAATTTTGAAAAATTCTATTATCCTCACACATGCCAAATCTCACTATAATTCACCTATTCATTCTATCCCTTTTGTGTTTTTAGAGCACAATTGTTTCTCTCCAAGCAAGCACTTTAGGAGTGACTAATTATGTTACCTGAACTATTTTATTCTGGAAGAATGGGAGTTATTTGAATCAGGTTGGGAAATTTTATTTTTAAAACTATTAACACAATATGCCTTCTTGAAGAAGAGGTTTCATTTACATGCAAGTGTTTGAATTGAGTCACTGTTAAGAATGTATGCTCTTTCTGAATTCTACAAGTATTTGGCTAGATGTTTAAATATCTAAAACACAATCCTTTCCCATGGAATTTAACCAAGATTTTATGCCCTGGGAAAGGAAGAGAACTGGACTTAATTCAATGAAAGCAAATGTGCACAGTAAAACAATTTTAATGCTGAATTACAAAAGTTGATACACATTACAATCAGTAGTAAGCAGTCATTTTTCTGTTTTCTATAAAGAGAGAGAAAGAAAAACTAAAAGGTCAAATCTGGGACTCTATCAAAGCTTCAGGCTTAATTGTTCAATCTGGATTCCTCTAAATGGCTGGTTTGCAGGTTATTTGTCAATGTGGGGGTAAGAATTAGTCTTTAAGTCTTGCTTAAGACAGAGTGATCTCATACCCTGTACTAAATAGAGCTGTGAGACAATATAAATGTTCAAAGAAGGCCTAGGTTTTAGCAATTTATTTGAAATAAAATTCCTCCAAAGGGCAAAACTCCTTAGCACTTCACTATGGTTTCTATAATTGAAATGTAATCACGCCCTTATATAGCCCATAAACAGAAAAGCTTAATGATGTTGGGGTAGAAACAAAATTCCACTTAAAAGGGTATTGCCAAGAGCTAGTGAGGTTGGAACATTTACCTATCAGAAGCGGTTTGATCATTGTAACTGAACAAAGCTATTTGATTTAGGATACTCAGTAGATATATGGAGATATGTACATCATTCATGAGTAAAATGGTAATTCAGTTAATCAAATATCATAGCCACGACAGATTTCAAAAGGATGACACACCTGTTGGATAGCTGAACAATATTCTTTAAAAAATATAACTAGCCGGGCTCGGTGGCTCAGCCTGTAATCCTGCGCCTTGGGAGGCTGAGGTGAGTGGATTGCCTGAGCCCGCGGGCTCGAGACCCACCTGGGCAACTTGGTGAGACCTCATCTCTACAATAAATCAAAAAATTAGCTGGACATGGTAGTGCGTGCCTGTACTTCCAGCTACTTGGAAGGCTGAGGCGGAAGGATCGCCGGAGCCCAGCAGGTCGAGGCTGCGGTGGCCGGGAGCGGCCACTGCACTCCAGTCTGGGCAACAGAGTGAGACTCCAACTCAAAAAAAAAAAAAAAAATACAACAAATAACCCATATGAAAAGAATGTAGTGAAGGACTGGATTTATTTCACAAACACTGCTGAAGTAATCAAGTTTGAGAAAGTCAATTTATTTGTATCTGCTTACAACATTGAAGATGTATAGTAAATAAAATTATTATTATTATTTTTGAGTTGGAGTCTCACTCTGTTGCCCAGACTGGAGTGCAGTGGTCACTCCTGGCCACTGCAGCCTCGACCTGCTGGGCTCCGGTGATCCTTCCACCTCAGCCTTCCAAGTAGCCGGAATTACAGGCATGCGCTACCACGCCCAGCTGATCTTTTTTTTTATTTATTGTAAAGATGAGGTCTTGCCAAGTTGCCCAGGTGAATCTCAAACCTGCAGGCTCAGGCAATCCACTCACCTCAGCCTCCCAAAGCACGGGATTACAGGGGCTGAGCCACCGAGCCCAGCATAAATAAAATTATTAGAAATAAGGTAGACAACCCCTTTGGGTCCCTCTGACTGTGGGAGCTTTTCTGTCCTCTCAATAAATCCTGCTTTCTCTAATAATAATAATAATAATAATAATAATAATAATGATGATGATGTAAGGAGAGCAAAATAAAATAAATTTATCATTTTGGAGTCCCAAAAGAAGAGAAAGTGGAACAAGATATTTTAAGAAATGTCCAAAACTTTGCCAAACTTGGTGAAAGACATAAACATTCTACCTAAAGGGTAGCTGCACACCCATGTTTATTGCAACACTATTCACAACAGCAAAAACATGGAACCAACTGTGATACCCATAGAAACTGGACTGGATCTTAAAAATGTGGTACATATACATGATGGAATATCATGTAGCCATAAAGAAGGACAAAATTATGGACTTTGCAGCAACTTGGATGGATTTAGAATCTATCATATTCAGTTATCTATCACAGAAACAAAGATCTGAATACCACATGTTCTCACTCACAAGTGAGTCCTGAACATTTATTATAATACTACAAGAAAGGGAATGGCAATAGCAGGACACTGCCGGGTTGGCGGGAGGATAGTATCAATAAGCGTATATGACCCTAAACCAGAGGAAGTGAGGACCAATGGGAGGCCCAAACTTCATCCTGTACGAGGACCATTTATGTACCCACATCATAAAAAAAATATATATATATATTAATAATAAAAGAAAAGCTCAGCAAAACCCAAATCGAATAAACATCACACACACACACACACACACACACAAAAGGATAGACTCATAGTAGCATAAGTGCAGAAAATCAAAGATAAAGAGAAAAGCCTGGAAAACACTAGAGTAAAACAAGATATTACACACAGTTGAACCATGAATTTGAGTGACTACTGACAATGGGCACAAGAAGTGGACAAATATCTTTAAAGTGTTGAAAAGAAACAGAGATGCCTATATCCAGAAAAAATATAATTTAGAAATGAAGGTAAAATAGAGATAATTTCAAACAGAATAAACTAAAGAGAATTTTTCTCCAGCAGATCTGTACAACAGCAAATGCTAAAGGAAGGTATTCAGGCTGAAGGAAAATGAAACTTAGATCAGCAGGGGTAAATGACAAACATTGACATTGGTATATATGTGGGTAGATTTTTTTAAAGATAATTTTTCCTCTTAATTCTTTAGAATACATGTTACTATTTCAAACAAAATTATAACACTGTCCTGTGAGATTCAGAACACATGTAGATATAACAATCAAACAACTACTGTGGAACTGAGAACCAGGTAAATAAGCCCTATATGGTTGCATGATTTCTACATGGAAAGAGGCAGTATCAGTGCTGTTTTGAAAACTTTCATGATAAACTGTTGAAAAAATAATGGAAAGTTAAACCTAAATTTTTAGATATTTTGATCTTTTTTGCTTCAATTCAATCTAGGAAACTATGCTTGATATATGGTATAGTTAAATGTACAAGCCCATGAAATATTAAGTTTTCAGGTCTCTTTAAATATTAAAACTCTGCATAAATTTTAGCATTGACCTTGAACTTCTCTTCTTTGACTGTTTCTCATAATGCCTATTTTGTTAATGCATTTAGGTTGCTATTTGAGATTTTAAATCTAATGAAGAACCATTTATTGATCTTCAGGAGAGCCCAGCCTGAACTCAAAGAGAGCAGTGATAGTGTGTGAGGACAGTCTCTCAATTAAATACACTGGCAAAGAGCCAATCTGGAACCTTCCCTTGATAACTGACATTTAAAATCTTGCCTTTATTTTGAAATGTACATAGAGTCTAAAGCAACTGCAGGACTCAAGGACTTTTTCAAGCTCCTCATAACTTTCTACTTCTTGCTTTTTATTAAATAGTGGCAAAAAATTGCAGTTACTTAAAAACATATAAAAGACATCTATTATACAATAAGAATACAAGTCAGACAAATTAGGTTAGTTGACCAGTTTTTGTTATCCTCTTCATGACAAAAGTTAATTCAGATGCTCTGACAAAGAGGTGATCAATGAACCAAAATGGAAAATGACACCTTTTTTTAAAGTTCTTAGCTCATAGTCTTATAATGTAGAGCTATCTGGAATTGGACTATGGTTGCCTCAAATTACCTAGTCTATAGTAATAACCAGTAACATTCAGGAGGCATTATTCTAAACTCTATCTGTGTGTGTGTGTATGTGTGTGTGTGTATTCAATATTCAAGCAACACATATTATCTCATTTAATCTTCAAGTCAATCAATGGACTAGATACAGCTTTTATCATCAGGAGTTTACTGATCGGAACATGTCCAGACTTCCAGAGCATTGCCAATGGTGGAACTGAGATCCCGTTCAAAGCTGGTACTTTAAAATTGTATGCTAAATGCTTCACTTTCCACAAAGAAGGTCTGGACAATGGTAATGATGCCAAGGACACAAGGCAAACTTCCAGAAGTATTATTCCACCTTTGATCTTGTCCCTATCTTCATAAGAGGACAAAAATGATTACTCTTGTAATTTATTCCTAGGGCTGTCTTAGCAAAATATTACAGACTGGATGGCTTTGAACAATCGTCATTTATTCTCTCACAGTTCTGGAAGCTAATAGTTCAAAATCAAGTTTGGAAGGACCTTGCTCCTTCTCTAGGCCCTAGGGAAGAATCCTTTCTTCCTTCTTCCTAGTTTCTGGCTGCTAACATCCTGGCAGTCCTTAGCATTTCCTGACCTGTAGCTGCATCACACCAATCTCTGCCTTTATCACCACATGCTACTCTCTGTCTCCCTTCGTGTCCCCTCCTCTTTTTACTTTCTTTTCTTTGTTTGTTTGTTTGCTTGAGTCCGGATTTCACTCTGACATCCCGACTGGAGTACAGTGGTAAGATCAAGGCTCACTGTAGCTTCGAACTGTTGAACTACTGGGCCTAAGCAACCTTCCTGTCTCAGTCCCCCAGACAGCTGGGACTACAGTCACACACTACCATACCGAGCTCATTTTTTAGTTTTGTAGAGATAAGTTTTCACTATATTGCTCAGGCTGGTCTTGAACTCCTGGTTTCAAGTGATCCTTCCACCTCGGCCTCCCAAAGTGCTGGATTTACAGATATGAGCCCCTGCACCCAGTCCCCTCTTCTTATGAGGATACTAATCCTTGAATTTTGGGTCCACCCTAATCCAGTATAACCTCATTATAATTAATTACACCTGCAAAAAAATTTTGTCTAAATAAGGTTAGATTCTGAGGTTCCAGGTGGATGTGAATTTGGAAAGAACACTATTCAACCCACAACACCCCTAGTGAATGCATCATTTCTCTCTAAATAAAACTGAATCCAATTCTATACTTTTTGTTGGAATTATTAAACCTTGCATTTGATTAGCATTTAGCAGATTTCAAGTGGTTTTATCTATCTTCTCTCTTTCAATCTTAAAAACAACATTATAAATAATCTGGGCATGTATTATTCATCTCTGCTTTTAGATGATCCGTAAACTAAGATTTTTAAGTCACTTATCAGAGTTCAAAACTTAGGTAAGTGACAGATCTGAAAATGAAATCTAGAATGTATTACTCAACTTAGTGTACTTTTCCAAATCCAACAGCCCCATACATAAGGGTTCATTTATTTACCAAAGAAATATTGTGCTCTTATTCTATAAGAACTATTTAGTTACTCCGTTTTAGTTACCAGAGGCACAAAGATATTAACTTGACTCCCCATCTGCCAACAGTTTACTACCTAGAAGAAAAAAAATCACTGGTGAAAACGTTACATTGTTTAAGTGGGCCTTATAGACTAATTATGAATAACAATGTATCAAATGCATGAAGGTAAAATAATAAGCTTCTAGCATATAAATTAATTCAAATTCTTGTCTATCCTTCTAATAATGTCACTTTCACGTGCTGAAGTAAGGGGTCCAGAAATAAACACTCTTGTGTTAGCAAGTGAGTTTAACTCCTAAAGTGTATGAGTACATTAATAGGTTTGAACATAAATCCAAGTTGCTGGTTTAGGTGTAGTGAGTGTTCCCCAACAGAAAGGCACCAACTTCTATTTTGCTCATGGTTTAAAGAGAATTGTCAATATCTTATATCAATAAACCAGAGCTTGCAAGCTAAGACTACACTAAATTCCTCAGGTGACAGTTTGTCCCCATTTAACAAGTACTTTCCTTGTGGAAAAATGGCCAACCTCCAATGACTGCCCAGGTCCCCAAGGCCTTTGCTGTACCAGTGTTTCCCTCCCATACCAGTCCCAACACGGCCACTAACAAATATTTGTAACAAAATAAGGTTCATTAGTCATGTAATCTACCAGCCACTGATATAATGTCTTAAAAACCAATATGACTCCCTTATAGAAATACAAAGAAATAAAAGGAAAGTAAATCATCCTAACAGCCTAGGCATCTCAGTATATTAGTGCTTGGCCACAGCTTCACTAGAAGAAATAGTGACGCTTTCAGATGTGTGTACAAATAAGAACCACAGTGATTGTCACATATTGACCAATGACAGAGGTATACTATGTTGGGATTCAAATGGTAAGACAGGTATATTGGTGACATTCTGAAACAGTGAATAATTCTTGGTAATGTTCTGAACAAAACAAAATACAGGCAGTCACAGTTCTACCTCAATTTACGAGGCAGTCACAGTCCTGGAAATCCAGTGTATAATAATACTTTGAAATGCCTAACTAACAATTCAATAAAGTTGTGCCACACCCAATGACATGTAAGAAGAAGTTATATGTAGCTACAAATCATTAGAAATATTTTTTTCATCTACATAAATGTCTGCCAGAAAATCTGAAACTTGTGCAGGAATGAACCAGGCCTTTCCTATCATATTCCCTAATAAATCAAACAACCAAAACCCCACAAATTTCTAGAATATATTCTATGGAGTGGTACAACCCCCTCCTTGAGATCCACTAGTGCATGCTCTCTGTTCCCTATTACTTTCTTGATTTTGTCTAGCCAAGTGCTTATTTTTATTTATCAACACTTACAGAGTGTTTACTACGTGCCAAGATATTTTATAAATATTAACTTATTTAATCTTCAAAATAGCTCTATGAAGTAAGCATTATTATTATTCCCAGTTTACATACTAGGAAATTGAGAGATTAAATCACTTGCCCAAAGCCACAGAGCTAGTGAGTGGTAGGTGCTGAAATTTGAACTAAGCAATCTGGCTCCAGAATCAACATTTCCATGTACCAATGCCTCTCGTTTCTAATGTGATAGAGACTCCTCTAACACTCTCCCAGGGAATGTGTTAGGGAATACAATAATCCATCCTTGGGAGAGCAAGGTACACACTACATTTCCCACTGATGAAAACAGGGGCCACATTTGCCTTGTTCATTGCTCATGTCCCTAACACAGCCTTGGGTATATACTAAAGAGCAATATAAATAGTATTGAATGGGTGGGTGAATAAATGTGAATTAAAAATTCACTTCAATAGTTAGCTCAACTGCCCATTTTGTGTTGCTATAATAGAATACCATAGACGGGGCTTTTTTGTCTGTTTGTTTAGACAGGGTCTCACTCTGTTGCCTAGGCTGGAGTGCAGTGGCACAATCATACCTTACCGCAGCCTCCACCTCCTGGGCAAATCTTTGCAACTCAGCCCCACAAGTAGCTGGGACTACAGGCCTACACCACTATGTTCAGTTATTTTTTAAAATTTGTTTGTAGAGACAAGAACTTGCTATGTTGCCCAGGCTGGCCTCAAACTCCTGGGCTCAAGCCATTCTCCTGTCTCAGCCTCTCAAAGTGCTGAGATCACAGGTATAAGCCATTGTGCCCACCCAGAATTGGGTAATTTATAATGAACAGAGATTTCTTTCTTACAGTTCTGGAGTTGGGAAATCCAAGGTCAAGGGGACTGCATTTGGTGAGGGCCTTCTTGAACTGTCATTCCATGACAGATGACAGAAAGGCAATGAGAAGGTGTGAGAGAGAGAGAACAAGAGGCCAAAATCATCCTTTTTATCAGGAACTCATTCCCGTGATAACAAACCCAATCCTGTGATAATGGCATTAATCCATTCATAATGGCTGAAACCCCATGACCTAATATCCACTGAAAAGTCAACACCGCTGCTTGGGTATTTTAATGCATGAACTTTGGGGGATATATGCAAACAACAGCACCATCCCTTCCCAGCTCTTCTCAAGATCCTCAGCTCTGTGCATTATGTTACTGAAAGATCACTTCCTTTCTTACTTTGGTAAGAAGTTTAAGGTCATTGATATTAAATTTCCACAAATTCCATTCTATTTGTTCCATCAGGTCATTGTACAGCTCCTCCTTGATCTCAACCTGGAAATTCCTCTGTCCTGCTCTCCTGCTGTCCTACCGACTTCCATCCTTAGGAAGAGAGGGGGTACTCTGTCTCATCTCTTCCTCTTTTTCACTTAATCCTTGCTTTTTCTCTTGAGCATTCTTCCCTCAGTTAATCAATCAGTGGATCCTTCCTTCAACTCTACCATCTCCTGAGAGACTCTGACACTCCCTCTTCACCACACTTGTGGAAATCCTATCTGGACACTAGCCTTTGACTTTTCATACCTAAGGGGGTCTTTACTCAGAATTCTAGCATACTTTAGCTTCTGTGTCAAGGTTCCAGCTGCTTTACAAAGGAAATGTGGGTACAGAATCATTGGCAATAATGTCATCTTCAGTAAAGTGGGTTTAAAACAAGGTTTAGGAGAGGTGGGTAAAGGCTTCAGGGTAGCCACTCACCATCAGGTGGACTGAAATCATATAGAAAAGGAGAGTGGCAAGGCACCCCAGGGATGAACCTTGCACAAGAAGACACATATGAGAGACTTCTTCTGGGCTAGGGGAGAACAGGGTTCTCTGCCACTAGTTGAGTCATATCAGGGAGATGGGTTGGCACTTGTTTGTTCAGGGCCCTGGAGATCACATAATTAGCAGACACATAGAGATCTAAGTGCTTGGGGTTCTATGTAGCCACTGCAGAAGGCAAATATTTTTTGTGTTCATGTGCAGTGAGGGAAATACTCTGAATTTCTCACTTTTATACTATATCATTTTTTGGTATGAATCTATATTTTTTTAAAATAAGCATTTGTGAGGACCTTTTTCTGACCTCTTTGAGGGTAAGAATCTTCTACTTCCCAGGAAACAACCTTTAGCTGAGTGGACCCCATGAATCACAATCAGATGTCTATTTCTACTTAACCATACCCACTTTCTATCTTTACTTAGAATTGTATTTTTAAACTTGAATTCATCTCTGAACTCTGTCTCTGTTTTAGAAGTCCCTCTCAAACTGTGGAGACCAAACAGAACACAACAAGGTCTGCTTCAGCTCCTTGGAATAAATTTCAAAATTTCAGTATAGACCCAGATTCGCATTTGTTTCTAGGCACAGTAGTGAATTCTGCAGCTTTGTGCTCAGTCTGAGATCCTCTGTGTCTGTGCTCTCTATCTTCTCTCGAACCTAAGATTTTATATTGCTCAACAGTTTTGCTAAATTCCTTCCACAAATAGAAGTCCATGCACAAAGTATGGTGGGTGCTTTTAATTCTATTATAAAGACTCCCTAAGTGAAAAACATACAGTTTACATAAAACTTTGCCAAGGATTCCCAAATATGGCAGTTCTTCAACTGTGAGAGCCTTCCAGTTTTCCTGAACTTATGTCCCCAAGTCCTATAATAATGTAAATGTCAAAAGGATCTTAAAATATCAGCTAATTTTAAAAAACTCCTCAAAATCATATAAATAACTTTAAAAAAGAAAAGTCAAGTCCCAAACAATTATTCAGTGTTGCAGGTATCATCAAATTAGGGTATCATCTAATTAACTCTGTACACAGTAGGTTTCTCTCTTATTCATCATGTGTTCTGCTCCCTTCTGTGACTTAAATACATAAGTAAATATATATATATATACATAGATATAAAATGTAAATTATGGTAGATTGGCTAAGATTTTGCGCTATTTCAGTACTTTTCAAAGATCTTCAAGCTGCCTTCTGAGGTTGTTTTACTTGTACAGGTTTTGGATCTGAGCCCAGAACATTTGGTTGTTATAACCAAAACAATGTGGATGGTCACAGAGCACCCAGTGACTTCAAGTTTGTCAAGACACCCAAAAAGCTCAAAACAGTCACAACCTAGGCTTAGCCTCAAACTAGGACTGTTGACAGAGAATTCCAAACAAATTGCATTATCTCTGACAGTAGTGCTCAAAGGGGGTGTGGGGGCTGTGAACTGTCAGCTTATTTGAAGGGAAAAAAAATAGGCCTCTACCGTCTTCCAAAAGCATACTATGGCTCCTGATTGGCTGTAATTCAAAGCTATCCTCTGTCTTGTTAGGTGACATGATGTCTCTAATCCCTCAACAAACACCAAAGATGCTCCCCAAGCCTCCTAGCTTCAAAGTCATCCAATAATTTGTTTCAACCTTTTTCTCTGTTAGCTACTTAAGTTTTCAGGGTTTTAAGGTCTTTAGAGATTAATAAATTGATTCAGAAATTTTAGAAGCAGAAAAATCTGAGTGGTTGCTTATATGTTGGCTTTTATTTATAGTGTGGGGGAAGGTGGGAGGAGAAAGGGTTGATGGAAGCTTTGAGGAGGTCAAGAGATCAGAAAAACAAAATAATCTCAGTGGCCTCAAATTCACATGGTAAATACACTGCTTCTGCATTTGGCCTAGCAGTATAAATCGGACTCTGTCCTCCAAAAGATACAGTGGAGCAGAGGAGAAAGAACTTTTTTTAGCCAGTAGCACACAAAGGAATTAGATGGCGGGAGGCATATTTCAGCAATAACTGCACCATTTTCAATTTAGCTTGGCCTTTTTCCTATTTTACCTGCTCCACCGACACAACTCCTCAACAAGAAAATGCAAACAGTCCTCCAAATAACTCAGAAGTGATGCTGAATCCTTTTTATATTAGAGAGTGAAAAAAGAAAAAATGAAATTGTACCCCCTACAAACCACCATCTCAGACTCCATGATTGCTTAATGGGCAACTCAAAGGCCACATCAGAGGATGTAAAAAAGGAATGAGGTGACATTAGTCCTTGAAATCAAACACATGACTCCTAAATGATGGGAAAGCAGGGCTCTAAAATTTAGTACTAGACATAGTTCAGCAGTCTTTTAACAAATGAAGACACAGCTACCTTTATTAGCATACACTAGACCCGTTTCCTTCTTTTTAAATTTTTTATTTTATTATAGAGATGTGGGGTACGTAAGAATTAACTACAAAAATAAGCTGCAAGCAGGTGAAATTTGGGCCTCCAGCTGGCCCTCATTTCCCCTGGTTTGGGATCAGGTACCCTTTGTGTTGTTACATGCCCCCTCTTCCTCCCTCCCTCCCCTGGCAGTGCCCAGTGACTGCCGATCCTTCCCTTGTGCTAATGTGATTAAGGTCGGGGTCCCACTTATGAGTGAAAACACGCAATATTCAGTTATTTGTTTCTGTGATAGATCACTAAGTATGATGGTCTCCAATTTCATCCAAGTTGCTGTGCAGTCCATGATATTGTTCTTCTTTATGGCTGCATAATACTCCATTGTATATATGTACCAAATGGACCCATTTATACTATGTTATTATTTTTAAATATCTTTCAAAGCTGAAACCTTATATGTAAGGCCATTCTTTGCTTCAACCTCCTTTAACTTCTGCTTTTAGCCACCCTAATTGGGAGGATTTTAAAAACACATTTACTACTGTCCTTGGTTTGGTCAAGCAGTTAAGGTGTAAATTATATGAAAACTGTAAGCTGTGGATGATAAATTGGACTGGGACTCTGTGTCCTGTAGAAAAACTTTATTAGTATTTACTTGCTAAATCCTAGAAAATAACTGCATTATTGATGAGAACTATCTCCAAAAGAATTATGAACTGTCTATTTATACAGGCAACTGGTACAAGATCAGCAAGATCATAACTTTTTAAAATCTAAGCATTCTTTTCCCATTTTATTGCAATTTGTGTTCATGCAAATCCAGTCATGTTACTCTCCTGGAGGCACACATGCATACCTGGCCTCTCCTCGCCACCCCCCCCACACACATCCCATCACCATCCCTATCTCCACCTTTACTTAAACTCTTCACTGGCTTCTTATTGCATTGCAAATGTAATAAAAAATGGTCAACGGGGTAGGCTTTACCTTTGACCAAATACCTTATGTTCTGGGCTCAGTCACTTGGCCTTATTTCAGCAACTCAAACGTGCCTTGCTACCTCCTGCCATAGGGCCTTTGCATGTCCCGTCTCTGATTACAAAGCCCTTCTTCCCACCCCACTTCCTACCCCCATCATTTTGTGCTTTTAGCTCATCTTCAGAGATAAGGACACTTCCCAGTGAGCTCTTCCCTGAAGCCCCTGCCACTGCCAGTCACCATCATCAGACTGAGTCAGGCCCTCTGCATTCACCTACTCTCTTCTCAGTTTGGAAATGCACATGCATTCCTGCTGTTATCTAATTAACATTTTTGTCTCTCAGCCACTAGACCTTAAGCTCCATAAAAGCAACTATGGAACATAATGCTCATGTTTACCACTGTAGCCTCAGCCTCCAATGCAATACTAAGACCAAAAAATTCTTGGATGAATTTGTGACTATACTTTTTATCACCATCAGGCTCTGATACAATAGAGTTGTGCCATCCTAGAAGCAAACATGATGTGCAATCTAAAAGGCACCTGGAGAGTCTTTAATGCAGGGACCATTCACAAAGACTTCAGTAGAGGAAAGGAACTCAAGAAGCGAGAGACCTTGTTTTTCAACAAATAGACTTGCAAAGAAATTATACATATAGTCCATTTTTGGTATAGCCTTTTTGGTAGCAAAGGTGAACATTTAAATGTTCTCATACTTTGATTCAGCATTTTCACACACAAATTCTAAAATATGGACAAGAATATTCTTGGGGAGTTTCTGCATGTGGAGTGCAACTGAAACTTCAAAGTGCTCCAAATGTCTTTCAAGAGGTAAATAAACAATGGCATACTCATGCAAGGGCATTATCATTCAGCCATCAGCAAACAGGGAACAGTGCTTTTGGCCAAAGTTTGAAACTGCAGAGAGTTTTGCCTTCTATGTTCTGTATATCTATTGGGTTTGTGTTTTCTGTAACTTTATTACTTTTATAATCCTAAAAGTCAGTAGCAATTAAAATAATCACCATAATTCAATCATTTAATGGTATAAATGGTACAGGTGACTCAGAGACATGTTTATTTGGCAAAGCTCACAGAGCAGAGAGAAAAAGTCTACTGTCAGACATTTACTCCCATGCTACTGCCACTAATCATATTTCCTTGATGTGAATTTTATTTAGAATAAATGCATATAGAATGTATAGATACTATTTTTAAAGAAAAATTTATATCAATTAATATAATGAAACACAAGTTAAGATGCTGTTCTAAACTTAGGAAATTGAGTTCTTGAGTATTCATGTTGAAGAGCTTTTTATTTTCTTGAAACAAAGCAGAATAAACTGCATGATTTTCTAAATGTATCATTAAGTGTCCTGTCCCTGTGACAATCCTTGAATTTTTATCACAATGAAAGTAATAGAAAACAGCCACATCCATCATCAGAAGCAAAATAAAAATATAAACATGGTTCATATAGACACATATAGACACATTGGGAAAGTTTCTTGTCCTTGTGTGCGCCCAGACGAAGGTTGTTGACCTCAGAATAAAGTCACTAAAAACAGACAAAAATCACTAAAAAGAATTCAAATGTCAATTAATACTCAAAACAAAGAACACTCATATTTCAGCTACTTGTACTTGCTAATAAAAGAGATTAAAAGTCTTACAATATGAAAAGGATATTAATAGCTTAATGAAGATTGACCTAGAAAGCAATTTTTATTTTAACCCAGGATAGAATTATAGATAATGAACTGCTTTTAATGATTTATTTTAGGAAAACTGATACACCAAGAGATTTTTGCAATCTGTTTTTATCATAATTCACAAAAGAACTGTAATAGATGTCAAAAGGAATAGAAATGAACACATTTTCTTCTCCAACATACAAAACTAAGTAAGATTGAAAGAGTTACAACAACGCAAACCAACATGGCTAATATTTTCCTTTTTAATTTATCATTAATACTCATAGTTCTGCATCATTTTTTTTAAGACTTTTATAGACCAAGCCTTACCCCATACAATGTCATTTGAATGTAACTGTGTGTAGAGAACCTAAAAGCCCAAATTCAGTAAAATTTGTAAACGGTCACCACTGGCATTTTTGTCATAGTAGCCAACTTAAGATCACTTAAGGGATCTAAAATGGTGTTATTCAGATAGAGATAGCGATGTACATGAAGATTTTTTAAAAGAGAAAGATAGGTATGGAGAGTTTTAAGGAGATACAATTCCAGTAGTTTTTCAACTTTCCTAAGTCCAATCAGCCTGAGAACATGTCCATAGAATTGCTAGCTTCTCCTTCTCCTTTCTCACCTCTTTCAACTGGTGTCCTCATTCCTTACAAAGGGAAGTCATTTCCCTCATCCAATCAGAATCTTGCTAAGGGGCATGGCCTCCGAGAGTAGAATCCTCCAGGACACCAAAGGGAGGGGTACCATAGCCTTGGATGAAGCATCTAATGCACCATACGCTTGCAGTGGTGCCTTGGGTCTTCCCTGAATCACAGGAATGTCCAGAATTCAGATATGTTGCACAGTGAGGTGGTGGAAGGACTAACGACTTCCATTCAATAGAACAGTCTCTTCTGTCTCCTATTATTGAGAACGAGAGTGTCCATCCTGAGGGACAGTCCCAGGAGGACAAATAGAATAGACAGAAGACACCTTGACAAGAGGAGAGCATCACTTCACCCAGCTTTGTACCTCTTCTATCTCAGTTTAGAATTCAGAAATGAAATGGAAATATTATTATGTTTATTTGAATTGAAAAATGAAATCAGACTTTTTCTGATTTCAATGAGGGCTGGGTTCTCCAATTAGATGAGACAATGAGACAATGAGGGCTGGGTTCTCCAATTAGATCATGTGAAGAACATATTCCATAAATTGAATAAGTTAAAACTATAGCTACAAGGTCTGGATAGACATAAATTTATGATAAAAGCTTTTCTCAAAAAAATACTTACATGGGCAAAAGTGTACTGAAATTATCAAAATTCAGATCATCTGAATCTCTCTAAGTTATATATAATGCCTCTATGTGAATGAGTAACCATCATAGAGAACGAACCTTTGATGTCTTTTCCAGCAATTGAGAGAGCAAAAAATCTCAACACTGGTAAACAAATCCTTTTACAAGTCAGGTTATTTCCAATTCTTTAGATTTAACAAAATTGAAGGAAAGTCTAAGTTGCCCACTAAGAGATTAATAAAATTACTTTTGGTGATAGATTATTAATGATATTTTTAGTATAAAACTGAGGAGATCAATGATTTGAGAGGCATGGCTATTAAAAAAATACTTCAATTAATATCCATTTATTTATGTGAGCATACTTTCCAGCATATACATTTATAAGCAGGAAAAGGTGAATAATATTGATGTTGAAGCTTATTTCATTTTAGTAATAATAATTTTCACCTCAAGCACATGAATTAATTTTTAAAAGACAGTTTCATTCATCATATTAAGAGATATATTTCCAAGAAAGTCATACTTTTTATGTTAAAAGTATTCATAACATATAATACAAATTACATAATATTTAATAATTACTTATTAAGAAACAGTTGTTTTTATCAGTTGGGAAATGATAACAATTGAAATGTGCCATTCAGAATAATATTAATATTTAGAACCTTACAGTCACAGAAATTTTTTTAAAAAATCACAAACACAAACATACTTGTACATATAACTTTGTTGTAGAAAAATATGATAAAATAACCAGTTCAATAATTACAATCACAAAATACAATGTTAGACTAAAATTATATGGTAGAAACAGAATAGAAGTACAAGTTTAAGCAAAAACAATCATAAGTCTCTTGTTAAAGGAGAACTTATCTATGCGTTTTCTAATTGGATAATGTTAGCATGAAATAGCTGTGGTGCTTGGATTGAATCAAATACATTCGAAGTTATAAAGTAGCTATTTTTTACAATGCTCATATTCATAATATAACCAGAATAAACATCATTTGGAGCTATCTAAACTTCACATAAAAAAAAAATCAGATGTTAACTTAAACATTTGTGAAGAAACACATAGATTTTTTAAAGTATTATGGGGTTACATTAGTAAAAAACTTCTGAATTCCTTGGACCTAAAAGATCAGACTCATTGGGATTCAAGTCTCTGCTACCCAAGATATGTGATCCAAGGAGAAATGGGCCAAAATTACAAAACCATGAAATATTAGTAATTATGAACCTGTGCTTGTGTTAGTTTGACTATGAATTCCTAGCCTACATAACTTATCAAAAGCTTATGGAGGGTAAGAACGTGTTTTGTTCTTCTTTGATACGATTTCTGAATGCATAGTAAATCACTCAATTACTTATTAAGTAATTACAATTTCTCTTGTGTACCTTTCACAATTTTAAATTGACATGGTTTTTACCCAACAGCTGTACTTCTAAGAATTTATACTATTGCAGCAACTCAACATGAGCACAAAGATATAAGTAAAAGAATGACCATCATAGCACTGTTTTCAGAGGAATCAAAGAGAAACAACCAAAATGCCTTCAATAAAGAGATCTCTAAAACAAATGATGATGTATACAAACTATGGAACTATTAAAACACATTTTTAGTAACAATACAATAGAGCTGTATACACAGACTGGAAAGATGGACTTGATTTATTGCTAAACAGTTTTTTAAAAATGCAGAGGATACATAAAGTGACCATATATATATATGTATATATATATATATGTATATACACATACACATATACATATATATGTATATATAATTCTTTTTTTACAAATAAGCAAAAATTATACATCTGGACACACACAGATATCCAATTTATATATTTAGGGGTATGTGAGGTAATTAAGAGTTTAAAGGTTAGAATCTATCTCCTGGGTTCAAATCCCAACTCAGCATTTTACTAACTGTGTGACCATGTAGGAATTACTTTTAACTTCTCCCTGTCTTGTTTTCTTATTATAAACTTGGGGGTGATAATAGCATCTATTTTATACAGTTGTAAAATGAAAATGGCTAATGAGTATAAAAGCACTTAATAAGGGTGGGGCTGACATAAAGACTCATGAGTGTTAGAATTATATATGTGAGTATATTTGCCTCTACTTAGAATAAAATTCTATGTTATAGCAACATATCAAACTGATCACAATGATGACCTCGGGTAGGTCAGGGAATGAAGAGGTAACTATACTTTTATTTCACATACTTCTGCGTTGTTTAGCTCTTCTTTTCCAACAGAGATTATGACACTGGAATTGAAAATCATCAAATACTTTCCACATGCAAGAACTACTTTTGTAATTTAAAAAAAGTGAAAAAAAATGGTTTTGAGTTTAGGAAAGCAAAATAACTTTTTAAAACAATATAACATACCACAATAAAATTACCATAAGATTATACACTTCTTTTCTTTTCCTAAATTACATTTTGCATACACCCATTGTTTAAAGACAATAACTAACTCCTCTGAGAACAAAGTCTACATCTGCCAAGAAAAGTTGTTTCCCACTTTCACTTAAAATGGAAAAGTCATTTGGTTACTGAACTGAAAAACTGCAAACTGGTTTGCTCCTGCAAACTGTTCGTTTTATTCTACAACTGTTGACAAACCCCAAGGTTAAACACATTGTGTAACCTCGATACTTGTTTACAAAAAAAGGGGAAAAAAAGTCTCCTTTCTTCTGCCCTCGAGTTTAATTAAAATAGCAACCAGAGTTCCTGTGGTCAGGGTGCCTGCCCCTTAAAGACCATTTGTATGGTCTGTAGAACCAGTTTTTCTTTCATGTTATTTCTGCCACTATTAATCACCCTCTTCAAAGATAACTGCCAGCAAAGCATTCTTAGAAACAAACACATTAATACCAGCTTGACTATCTGATCATAATCTTCCCTAAGACAGTCAAGAAAAAAATTGAGCAAAATTTTCATATCAATCAGAACTAAAATTTCTTACAGCCTCTATTTTACTAAATGTATTGATCTGTGGCTTTGGTTAGAAAAATTAAATTCATCAATAAGATATGTATTCTGCACACCATTCTATCTAAAAACATTCTCACTTTTTATTAAATTATTTTCAATAATCTCATGAAATAAGAAAAACATTGCTTTGATCCTCATCCATAATTTGACTTGCAAATTTCCTTATATTTGTGCACGTGCATCAAAAAGAGCATATAAACTTCTGGAGCAGGAACCTTTTTATTTATATTCCAAGAGTAAACCACATGACATCTATGAAACAGATGCAATGATACTAAACATAGCTCTACATTTTATTAAGGCTTCTGTGTGTCTAGTGAGATAATAAACCCTTTAATTAACTTGAAAAAATGCACTCTATAAACAATAGACAGGGCAATATTTGTCTCCCAGCAACAATAACACAGTGGTGAAATGAGCCAAATGTGTCTACGGTTTATTGATATATAGAAAAATAACCACCTTCCTTTTCCTGCCATTGCCAGCCCTTGTCAAAGGTTGAGTCCATTATCTCCTTTTAAAAAACAGCCAGTTTTTCATAGTTTCTAATTCATAGTTTCTAATTTAGTTTAACTGTAGAGTAAAAAGGAATAAGCTAAAGAAGCACTCCATCTAGTCACATAATTTTGCCTTCTGGTCCCACATTCCCAGAATTTCTTTAAGTCTATGGAACAATTCAAAGGGACCCAAGAAAAGAATCTGCAAAGTTTCTGAGAGAGTGGGAGAGGAAGATAAGGAGGGAGGGAGGAAGGAAAGCAGAGAGAAAGACACAGAGAAGCAAATACTTAGGGGGGAAAGGGGAGAGGAAAGGGGAGGAGAAAAGGGAGGGAAGGACAGAAAAGTTATCTAAGGTTTGGTTAAAATACCTGTCTGCTCTTTGGGATCCTGACAATAGAAAGCAAATATCCAGATGTTCTGAAAACGCTTCCCAGTGCACTCAACCTGAACAAAGTACCAACTCCTTTCTCAACCTCCTTCTTATCCCAGTAGGCAAGTACCCCACAAGAATATGGGAAGGATAAGGCTCAATGTTGGCACCAGAAAATGTTTATCTACGATTTAGAAGTTGTAATGCGGCCGGCGCGATGGCTCAAGCCTGTAATTCCAGCACTGTGGGAGGCCAAGGTGATGGGATTGCCTGAGCCCACGGGCTCCAGAACAGCTTGAGCAACTTCGGGAGACCTAATCTCTACACACTTCGAAAAAATTAGCCGGGTGTAGTAGCGAGTGCCTGTAGAGCCCAGCAGGTCGACGCTGGGGTGGCAGTGAGCGTGCCACTCCACTCTAGTCTGGACGAAGGAGTGAGACTCCAACAACAGCAACAAAAAAGTTGTAATGCTGGTGAAGGAGGCGGCAGTTAATGAAAAAAGAATTCAATATTACAGAGAAATAAACTGTGACACTGGAAAAGAAAATGCCACTTCTGGGAGGCACTAATTGAGTGACAAAATGACCCAACAGCATCTCCCTAGGCTTTCCACAAGTGTCTACCCAGGGCCAGCACTGTACTGGACACTGGGTGAAGCTCATCTTCTTAGTGATGCAATGATTCCTTAAGAGCACAGGATTTACAGCACCATCTTCCCTTTCTAAGGACCACAGAGCCATGAGATGCCCTGCATTGTCCCTTATAATACAAAACAGACTTTAAAATATATTTCAGATCATTGCAAATCATTCATTGTACTTATTAGGGCTAACTTAAAAGTATTCTTGCATTTTCTTCCCTATGGGACTGTATTTTCAAGATAATTAGAATTTTACATGGAGGATTTAATTTTTTCATTTTTCTGTACTTTTCTTGATGTTTTATAAATATCATTATAACAGCAGAAGGGAATTTCAAAGAAAAAATAAGTCTTCCTTAATACCAATACTATAATGCAACAGCTGCCTTCATTTTAAAATATCTGCTCCAGTATTTCACCCATAAAGTAATATATTTTACTTATTATTAGAGTGAAGACATAATATTTTCTACTTGTACATATCCTTAATTTTATATCTAAATATTTCCATATTACTGCATTTTAAAAGTGTATTTCTCATGGTAGTTCAATAGTTCTAATGGTTGAAATATCATGATATACATATTTACCTCTTGTAACTTTTTATCATTCAATTCATGTCCAATTGTTTTAGACCTGAAAATATTATAATGACTATCTTTGCGCACATTTACTTTTTTCTTTCTTTGAAATATTTTTTGGTATACATTTGCGTGATTCAACATAGAAATTTGGATAATTTTAAAACATGCCATTCTTAGGAATAAAAATAATTAAGAACTCGATATGTTAGTCAAGACACAGTAATTATTTATTTTATATTTCATATTAGTTTGGGCAGAAGCAAATCTAGATGCAGCTCTAAGAATAAATTTTATTAAATTACCAAATTATTATAAGAGACTGCATTGATTTCCAAGTGAGACTGAGGACATTACCTTTAAAAATGCAACAATGATGACAATTCCTTCTTACTCCATTATTGAATTACCCTGCAGTTCTTAAACTAAACAAATTTAATTGAGAACACCATATAAGATTTAGACATCTTATTTAACATTGGCAATATCCATTAATGAATAAAATATAAAGAAGGATAATAGGAAAATGAAAGAAAGATGAGAAATACTGAATGAGGTTTCACCTTAAAAACAAATCCGCTGTGCTAATATCTATACACACCATAGGTAAGGAAAAGAACATGCATAGCTATGTTCTTTTTTCATTCCCTTCTTTGAACAAAGATCAAAACTGGATTTGCAATGAAGCTTACCATAGGATGATTTTAATTAATTCTTGAACTTCATTAACCTTATTCCTATCAAATAAATGAATTTAAGAAACCATGCTATTATATAATTTAAAAGTTAGTAGATAAATAAACCATGTTCTGTCCACACACTGAGGGTAATCTATCTATCTATCTATCTATCTATCTATCTATCTATTTTTTGCTTTTGTCATGGATAGTTTTTAACATACACAAAAGTAAACAGCATAATGAATACCAGAGTTATAAACCAGCTTCAAAAACCATCTACCCACAGCACTCCAATCCACACCCTATTCCCACCTTCCACCCATTTCCCACTCCTAAATTTTATTTTAATCCTATCCCAGATATCATAAAATTGTATCTGTAAATAACTCTGAATATATCTCTGATGTCCTTTCTCTTAACATAACCAAGACATCTAAAATAAAAGAACAGTATTTCCTAAATATCATCAAATATTCAATATTCAAATTGTCTCATAAGTGCCATCATTTTTTTAATCTTAATCTAAAGTATACATTGCAATTGATTAAAATGACCTATAAGTATTCTATAGTTTCTCCTTCTGTCTTGTTTTTCTCTTACAATTTATTCATTAGCTAAAGCAGGTTGATTGTCCTGAAGAGTTTCCTATTTCCTATAGTATAAACAGACCTATTTCATCCTCCATCATTTAGTATCACATTTCTCTTCTTAGTAAGACAAATCAGACAAGAGAAATTCATTTCGCTCTATTTCAGCATGTGTGACAACATTAATTGCCTTCTTAAGAATCCTACTATATGTCATAGCAACATTATTATATCAGCTATTTAAAATAATTTATTTACATTGTCTATGTGATTATTATGTTCAAGGAATTTACCATAAAAATTTTAAGGCAGCATCAAAGTGAATATTCTATTGAAACTCAAAAACATATTTCTAGGATAAAAATGTACTATCATAGATGGCAAAAGCAGAGAAAAATTAACTGAGCTCAATATAAGAAAAGAAGCAACCAGTGTTGTCAAATAAGTGTCAAGGGGAAAAAGATGGGAGGGGACCCTATTATTTAAGACAGAAAATCATCAAGCATGACACATAATATGTGCTTTACAGATATTTGTTGAATAAATAATGATAATAGACTTAG
This sequence comes from Tarsius wallacei, assembly GCA_963574415.1. Taxonomy (NCBI): domain Eukaryota; kingdom Metazoa; phylum Chordata; class Mammalia; order Primates; family Tarsiidae; genus Tarsius; species Tarsius wallacei. The sequence continues at coordinate 31,974 of CAUYQG010032287.1, forward strand.
GATGAATGGACATCCCAGAGTACTTATGAAGAGGCATATGCTCAATAAATAATTCTGTCTCCTTCTGTGAGAAATGACAGGATGAATGATAATGATCACACCATAAAGACTGTATACCTTCGCTCCAATCTCTTCCTTTGTGGCCCAGGGATGAAGAGCCCCTATTCCTCCAACTTCAATTCCTGTAGTTCTTCCAACTATTACTTATTCAGTAATTTCTCCACCCCATCACATTCAAGTTCTCTCTTTCTACAGTTCATCTTCCTCTAACCCATTCTAGTCTTATATTCTTAGAAAGAAAAAAGCAAACTTCTCTTTTGTCTTAGGTCTGTTTCCCCCCCAAAAGTTTACCAAAGATTTGATTGCAAGTAGGTTATACTACGTTGATTCTAGGAAACACTCACAGGGGAGTTGAGAAATGAGGCAGGTAAAAACAGGTGTTATAATGCACAAGTTACTCACTATATGCAACTGGGGCTAAATCCTGCTGGGGAGTTCTGGAACACTGTGTGGAACCTGCTTCAGGGTTGTACCAATTGAAGGGCCAGAAAGTTAGGGTATAGATTAAATAATTCCCATCTGTAATTTTGTTAGCTCCAGAAACACTTGTCTCTCAATTTTCAAGAAAATATTCTCCATGTTTTCTCATCTCATTGATCATTCTCAGCAAGAGGTAGATCCTTCCCATCATATGATCTCAGTGTTTCTGTTTATCAGGCACCTGGTTTGTCTAGGCATCTTCTGCAGTCATTATCCCTGTCTTTGGGATAAGTATTTCTCACCCTTTTCAGTGCCCAAGCACATTTTCCCCACGCATATTAACACTCTCACCTAAATAGTTCCACAGGTTCCTCAAACTCAGTATGTTAAAACTAAATTCACTATCTTTGTCTTTTAAAGAACAAACAAAATAAACAATTTCTCCATCCTAATTCTCCATTTCATTCACTCTCCATCTGGTTACCCAAATTAGACCCTTCCACATAATCACCACTCACTGTTTGACAAGTATCATATATATATATATATATATATATATATGTATATATGTATATGTATATATGTATATATACATATATATATGGGGTTTTTTTGCTTTTTGGTTTTTTTTTGAGTTGGAGTCTCACTCTGTCGCCCAGACTGGAGTGCGGTGGCCGCTCCCGGCAACCGCAGCCTTGACCTGCTGGGCTCCGGGGATCCTTCCGCCTCAGCCTTCCAAGTAGCTGGAACTACAAGCGCGCACTACCACGCCCGGCTAATTTTTGATTTACTGTAGAGATGAGGTCTCGCCAAGTTGCCCAGGTGGGTCTCGAACCCGCGGGCTCAGGCAATCCACTTACCTCAGCCTCCTTAAGGCACGGGATTACAGGCTGAGCCACCGAGCCCAGGTTTTTTACTTTCTTGATGGTGTCCTTTCACACACAAAAGTTTTGAATTTGATGTGCTCAGATTTGTCTGTTTTCCCTTTTGGCTTTTAAAAGTGTAGAATATCTTCTTTTTTTTTTTTTTTTGAGTTGGAGTCTCACTCTGTCATCCAGGCTGGAGGGCAGTGGCACTCTCCCAGCCACCGCAGCCTCAACCTGTTGGGCTCCGGCAATCCTTCCGCCTCAGCCTTCCAAGTAGCTGGAACTACAGGTGAGCTCTACCACGCCCGGCTAATTTTTGGTTTATTGAAGAGATGAGGTCTCGCCAAGTTGCCCAGGCGGGTCTCGAACCCGCATGCTCAGGCAATCCACTCACCTCAGCCTCCCAAAGGCACGGGATTACAGGCTGAGCCATCAAGCCTGGCTTCTTTTTTTTTTTTTTTTTTTTTAGTTGGAGTCTCACACCATATCCTAAGTTGGAATGCAGTGGCATGCTTTCGGCCACCCCAGCGATGATCTGCTGGGCTCAGGCGATCCTTCCACTTCAGCCTTCCTAGTAGCCGAAACTACAGGCATGCGCTACCACGCCCGGCTAATTTTTTGATTTATTGTAGAGATGAGATCTTGCCAAGTTGCCCAAGCTGTTTCTGAACCCATGGGCTCAGACAGTCTGCTCACCTCAGCTTTTCAAAGTATAGGGATTATAGGCTTGAGCCACCACGCCCAGCCAGAATATCTTCTTTTATTAAAAATGGAGTCAATGTTTACTTTCTTTATTTAAACTTTTAACTCCTTACAACCCTGTTGGATTACAGATAACCCTTACTTAACGGTTTATGCTGTAAAATCTAGTTACATAAACATTTCCCTGGGAGACGTGAGCTTTTCTGAATCCTGTTCTATGTTTCATTCATCTTTGTTTCAGGCAGTAATACGATATCTCAGCCTCCACTTTTTTGAGCATTGGTATGTTTAAATCTTTCTTGAAAAGATAATCTATAAATGTGTTTTGGTTTCTAAGGCTTTTCCAAATATAGGCTATATATAAGTAAGAGTAAGTAATAGCTGAAGTGCTTAATGATAATATGACAAGATATATAAAAGTCAGCTATTGACTGTGAAATAAGAATGGATCTGTTTTAAGTATGAATACCTTTTTTGCCTTTTACCCTCCCCCCACTCAGATTTTCTTTTATTGTTTTGAAGTTGGGGATCTCAGTCTGTTGCCCAGGCTGGAGTGCAGTGGCATGATCACGGCTCACCACAGCCTTGACCACCTGGGCTCAGGCTATCCTTCTGCCTCAGCCTCTCGAGTAGCTGGGACTACAGGCATGCACCACTATACTCAGCTTAAGTTTTTATTTATTTATTTTTGTAGAGACGAAGTCTTGCTATGTTGCCTAGGCTGGTCTCGAACTCCTGGGCTCAAGCAATCCTCCTGCCTTGGCCTCCCAAAGTGTTAGGATTACAGGCATAACCCACTGCTTCTGGCCTCAGATTTTTTTTGTTTCTTTTAAAACTCTTTTTTGGTAGGTAAGTTTATTGTTTCTTAAAAATTAGGTTAAGGGTCGTATTTTGTGATACATTTAAAATAACGTAACACAAAATAAAATTTAACTTCTGTTTAAACACGTCAGATACAAGACTCTGAAAGATTTCAGTATTTTGGGAGTGTTTAGTAATATTAGCCTTTTCCTTAAATCATATTTTGGTCCTAGGTAAGTGTACAGGTAGGTTGTGGTACTTTTATTTTTATATCTTCAGTGAATAAAATTCATTTTCTTTAATTTTTGCTTTGAATATATATACTCAGAAGACTTACAGTCTAGATAGGTTTTCAGTTTGTAAAGCTTTATAGCTATTTAAATACATGGCAGGGTAATTATGGGAATTATTTAAATTTTGTTTTACTAGTGAAAGCAAGTTGAATACATTGGTGCAGAAGCTTCATGACTTTCTTGCACACTCATCAGAAGAATCTGAAGAAACAAGTTCTCCTCCACGACTTGTGATGAATCAAAGCACAGGTAAATTGAAAAAGAATGTGCTGTATCTTCTAGTCTTTTTTCCATTTGCTTTGTGGGGGGAACAGCTATTAAAGGCTCTCAGTTGTGGAAAGTAACAGATTAAAAGCCTTTATTATATATCTCTGCTAGTATCTAATATAGGTGATTTAATTTTAGTAAGTAAAAATGTAAACTTGTGTGGTTATAGGAACTTAGGAAGCACTTACAGTTTCATATATAATTGAGACGTCTTATAGAATGACTAGTGAATGTTGACTGGGAAAAATGGTATTTGAAGAGGCAGGAGTAGTATAGAAATATTTTATCCTAGCAGTTACTCATGTATTAGGAGCTAAATTTTTATGTTGTCTGATAATACCCTGAGTATATTTTCTATATATATTTTTTTATAAAACTATTTAACATTTTTTCTCTACATCCCTCTTTTAAAAAAAAATCTAGTATCATTTGATACTTACTGTTTTCAAGGGTAGCTATAGTACACACACACATGGTATGTACAAAATGTAAGAGGTAGATCACAGTGAAAAGTTCAACCATATGTGTAATTGGAGTTCTAGAAGAAGGGACAAAAGAGAATGGGTTAGAAGCCAAATTTGAAGAAATTTTGACTGAGCATCTTTTAAAGATTGAGGGCATTAAACTACAGATTCAAGAAGTATTTTAAACCCAAGCATGATAAATATAAAGAAAACTGTAGCAAGGCATATCATAATAAAACTCCTAAAGAGTGAAAACCAAGAGAAAATCTCTTAAGTAGCCAGAGGAAAAAAGATACAACTTCCAAAGGAAGAGCAATAACACTGACAACTTAGTTAACAACAGAAATGATAGATGGCACATGACAATGAAAAAATGGTTTCTTTAAAGTGACCCCCCCAAAATAGTCATATATCTGCCACTTAATGATGGGGATATGTACTGAGAAATGCATTGTTGGGTGACTTTCTCATTGTGTGAACATTATAGACCACTTAAAGAAACTTAGATGGTATAGCCTACTACACACCTAGTCTATATAGTATAGCCTGTTGCTCCTACGCTGCAAACCTGTATAGAATGTGACTGTACTGAATGCTGTAAGCAGTTGGACCACAATGGTAATTACCATCTGTATCTAAACATAGGTAAACATAGAAAAGCATAGTAAAAATATGATATAATCTTATGGGACTGCCGTCATCATGTATGCAGTCCGTCATTGACTGAAATGTCTATGCAGTGCATAATTCTTCTTTTTTTTTTTTTGGAGTCGGAGTCTCACTCTGTCACCCAGGCTGGAGTGCAGTAGCACACTCATGGCCACCGCAGCCTCCACCTGCTTGGCTCAGGTGATCCTTCCACCTCAGCCTTCCAAGTAGCTGGAACCACAGGCATGCACCACCATGCCTGGCTGATTTTTTGATTTTATTGTAGAGGTGAGGTCTCGCCATGTTGCTCAGCTGGTCTCGAACCCCTGAGCTCAGGCAATCCTCTCGCCTCTGCCTTCCAAAGTGCTGGGATTACAGGCATGAGCCACTGTGCCCAGCGATGCAGTGCATAATTCTAACTGCTAACTTATAACTCTATATTCAGTGAAAACATCCTTCAAAAATGAAGGGTGGAATAAAGACCTATCCAGACAAACAAAAAGTGACAACTTGATGCCAGCAGGCACACACTGTACTACACTGTGGTAGAGGATGTACTACTGTATCATCACCAAAATACAGGAAGTGATAAATAACAATGGGAAGGATAAATAGGCAGGTAAAACTTAATACACATTGTTATCTAATTCATAGTCTCTATTCTTATTTCATCAATTGTCTCAATAATTTGGTTGAAGAAAAATTATTTTCCCCTTAAGTTGGGAATTCACTTCAAGGTTACACCTTACATACAGTTTTCAAGTCTCTTAGTCTTTGTAAAATCTGAAGCAGTATGACATTTTTGAAATGTGCAGGTCTGTTACTTTGTCAAATGATCCTCAGTGTGGATTGTCTGCTTAGCTATGATTAGATTCAGGTTATATGTTTTTGGCAGTAATACTACATAAAGTGGTGTTATGTTCTTCTCAGTAATCGTGTCACATGGCACATGATGTGATTTGTTCCTTTATTGGTGATGTTAACTTGAGTTACTTGTTTATGGTTGTATTCATAGATTAATTTGTTATAAAATTATGATTTATCCCTTTGTAACTAATAAGTAATTTGATGGAGAGCACTTTGAGATTACTTAGGTATTTTTTTCTCATCAAAAGTTAATGTGTTTTCTGTTGCAAATGACTACAAACTTAGCTTAAAACAACCCAAATTTATTATCTCACAGTTCTATAGGTGAGGAGTTTGGGCTGTAGACCCAGGTTCTGCTCAGTGTATTAGAAGGCCAAAGTCAGGTGTCATTAGGACTATGTTCCTTTCTGGAGAATCTGTGGAAAATCTGTTCCCAAGCTCATTCTGGTGGTTGGCAGCATTCAATTTCTTATGGTTATAGATCTGAGGTTCATTTCTCACTCAGTGTTGGCCAGGGTGTCTCTCTCAGCTCCTTTCAGCTGTTCTCATTTCTTCTCACATGACTCACTCCATCTTTAGAGCCACCAGTAGTACATCAAGTCTTCCTCATGCTTAGAAGCTCTCTAACTTACCCTTTTGCTTGCTGCTTCTGCAGCCTTCTGCTACCAGCTAGAGAAAGGTTTTTGCTAGCCGGCTCGGTGGCTCAGCCTGTAATCCCACACCTGGGGAGGCTGAGGTGAGTGGATTGCCTGAGCCTGCGGGTTCGAGACCCACCTGGGCAGGCGAAACCTCATCTCTACAATAAGTCAAAAAAAAAAAAAAAAAATTAGCCGGGTGTGGTAGCGCGCGCCTGTAGTTCCGGCTACTCGGAAGGCTGAGGCGGAAGGATTGCCGGAGCCCAGCAGGTCTAGGCTGCGGTGGCCGGGAGCGGCCACAGCACTCCAGTCTGGGTGACGGAGTGAGACTCCAACTCAAAAAAAAAAAAACTTTAATGAGATACCACCTGACACAAGTAAGGATGACTATCATTGATGAGTCAAAAACATTTATCATCTTGGTCCTCTTGGGATTTTCAAAAGCTCTACTCTGTCTTCTGATCCATAGATAATATGGCCCTCTCTTATGTTGCTC
>CAUYQG010032288.1:0-27095 GCA_963574415.1 Tarsius wallacei
CACAACCTACCAAAGTTGAAACAAGAGGAAATATAAACTCTAAACAGACTAATAACAATTCAGGAAATTGACTCAGTCAAAAGAAATATCCCTGCCAAAAACCATCTTGGACCACATGGCTTCCCAGCTGAATTCTATAAGCTATACAAGGAGGAACGGATACCAATTTTCCTGCAAGTATTCCAGGAAATTGAGCACAATGGAATTCTCCCCAACTCATTTTATGAAGCTAACATCATACTGATAGCCAAACCTGGCAAAGACCCAATAAAAGGAAAGGGAATTCCTTAGGCCAATCTCCTTGATGAACATAGACACAAACATTCTCGACAATATTCTAGCAAATTGTATCAAACAACACATCTCAAGGATCGTCCACCATGACCAGGTGGACTTCAATCCTAGGATGCAGGACTTGTTCAACATTCACAAGACTGTAAATGTAATTCAGCACATTAACAGATGTAAAACCAAGAACCACATGATTATATCATTAGACATAGAAAAAGTATTTGACAAAATCCAATAACCCTTCTTGATAAAAACCCATAAGCACCTAGACATAGAAGGGACATTCCTCAAAACAGCAAGAACCATCTATTAAAAACCTACAGCCAACATTTTGCTAAAAATTGCTTCCCTAGGGGAAAACTGGAAGCATTCTCCCTAGGAACTGGAACAAGACAAAGATGCCAGCTCTTACCCTTCTTATTCAATATAGTGCTAGAAGTCCTAGCCATAGCAATCAGGCAAGAGAAGAAAATCAGGGGTATTCAAATAGGAAAAGAGGAAGTTAAGCTATCCCTCTTTGTTGTTGATATGATTCCATACCTTGAAAACCCTAGCAAGTCTGTCAAAAGCCTCCTTGCACAGATAAGCAGCTTTAGTAAAGTCTTGAGAAACAAAATCAATGTGCAAAAGACAGTTGCATTTCTATGCATCAGAAATAAGCAGGCAGAGAACTAAATAAAAAGCACAATTCCATTCACAATAGACACACTACACACACATGCTCACACACACACACACACACACACACACACACACACACTCACACTAAATACCTTGGCATCCACCTAACCAGAGAAGTGAAAGACCTTTGCAATGAAAACTACAAAATTCTGCTCAAAGAAATCAAGGATGACATAAGCAAATGGAAAAATATTTCATACTCATGGATTGAAAGATTTAATATTGTCAAGATGTCCATCCTACTTAAGACAATCTACAGATACAATGCAATACCCATCAAATTACCAACATCATTTTTCACAGACCTGGAAATGACAATCCAGAATTCAGATGGAAACAATAAAGAGTATGAATAGCAAAAAAAAAATAATAATAATAAAATTAAATTTAAAAAATCCTCAGCATAAGGAACAAAGTGGGAAGTATTACACGTCCAGACTTTAAACTTTATTACAAGACTAAATAACCAAGTTGGCATGGTATCAGTACAGGAATAGATGCATAGACCAATGGAACAAGGTAGAGATTCCAGAAAGAAAAACAGTTTCTCAACCAACTTATCTTCAATAAACCCATCAATAATAATCATTGGGGAAAGGACACCCTATTTAGCAAATGGTACTGGAAAAACTGGCTAACCACATGCAGAAGAAAGAAACTGGACCCCCACTTACCACCATGTATAAAAATCAACTCAAAATGGATCAAAGACCTAAACATAAAATGTCAAACTACAGGAATCTTAGAGGAAAGCTTAGGAAACACCCTTATGCACATCAGAGTAGAAAACGAATTCTTGACCAAGTCCCCAAAAGTGAATGCCATAAAAGCTAAGAGAGACAAGTAGCACCTCATCAAACTGAAAAGCTTTTGTGTAGCAACAGAAAGCATCAAAAGAGTAAGGAGACAACCCACAGAATGAAAAAAATTGACAAATTGTGCATGTGATAAAGGCCTAACATCCAGGATCTACAACAAACTCAAACAAAGGAAAGGAAAAAAGGAAAAAAACAAAACAAAACAAAACACAAACCACCCCATTAAAAAGTAGCCAAAGGACATAAATAGACATTTTTCAAAATAAGACATACTAGCAGCCAATAAATACATGAAAACATGCTCAGCCTCACTAATTATCAGAAAAATGCAAATCAAAACTACAATGAGATACCGCCTAACTCCAGTAAGGATGGCTATCATGAAGCCAAAACAACAGGTGTTGGTGTGGGTGCAGAGAAAAGGGAATGCTTCAGCATTGTTGGTGGACATACAAACTAGTTCAACCTCTATGGAAAACAGTGTGGCGATTCCTAAAATAACTAAAAATTGATCTATTCAATCCAGTAATTCCTCTCCTAGGAATATACCTGGAAGAACAAAAATTGCTCTACCATAAAAGACACCTGCAAACACATGTTTATTGCTGCTCTAATCATGATAGCAAAATCATGGAGTCAGCCCTACTTACCACTGAAAGTAGACTGAATAAAGAAAATGTGGTACATATACATGATTATTATGCAGTCATAAAGAAAAACAAACTCATGGACTTTGCAATAACTTGGATGAAGTGAACGATCACAGAAACAAAGAACTAAATACCCTGTGTTATCACTCATAAGTGGGTCCCAAACACTAGTCACATTCGCACAAGGGTGGGATTGGCATTCACTGGACACTGCTAGGGGAGAAAGGTAGTAAGAAGGGCAGGGGGCACGTGACAACATACAGGGTACCTGGTCCACTATCAGGGAGAGTGAGGGCCAGTTAGAAGCCCAAACTTCACCTACATGCAAACTACTTATGTCATTAATCCTCACTTGTACCCTGCATCTCTGTAATAAAAAATAAATAAATAAAAAAAATAAAAAATTTGTATTTCCCCCAAACAAAACAAAACAAGTCAGACAGAGGAGACTGGAATAAATTCCTGGTCCTTCAATGCTAAGATACAGATATGCATCCACAAGAAACAACAGCAGACATGGAACCACTATCTCATCAGACAGACAGAGAAAGGAACGAATGACTGAACCTAACAAGACAGCAATATATGAACTTTCTGATCTATAATTCAAAATAGAGTTTTAAGGAAATTTAGTAATTTCCAAGACAACACAGGCAAGCAATTCTGAAATTTATCTGATAAATTTAACAAAGACAAACAGAAATCAAAACAAAATTAAACAGAAATCTTGGAACTGAGAGATACATTTGCTGATCTGAAAAATTTGGTACAGGTTTTTGATCCACAGCAGAATGGATCAAGCAGAAAAAAGAATCAGTGAGCTCAAAGACAGGTTATTTGAAAATACACAGAGGCTGGGTGCAGTGGTTCACATCTGTAATCCCAGCACTTTGGGAGGTTGAGGTGGGAGGATTGCTTGAGCCCAGGAGATAAGACCAGCTATTGAGACATAATGAGACCATATCCCTACAAAAAAGTTTTTAAAAAAATAGCTGGGCATGGTTCCATGCACCTGCAGTCCCAGCTCTCTGGAGGCTGAGGTGGGAAAATCATCTGAGCCCAAGAATTTGAGGCTGGAATGAGCTATGACTGTGCTACTACACTCCATTCTGGGCAACAAAGTGAGACTCCAACTTAAATAAATTGAATACATAAAAACGAAAACACACAGAGGAGAAAAAAGAAAAGAAAACACAAAAATTGTCTACAAGATAGAGAAAATTACCTCAAAAGACCAAATCTAAGAATTATTAATGTTCAAGAGGCAGTTGAGCAAAAGCAAGGGGTAGAAAGCTTATTCAAAGAATTAATGAAAGAAATTTTCTGAAAGTTGATAAAGAGATAAATATCCAGGTACAGGAAGATCAGAGAACACCAAACAGATTTGATTCCAATATGAATACTCCAAAACATATAATAATCAAGCTCTCAAAGGGTCGAGGACAAAGAGAGGATATTAAAAGCGACAAGAGAAAAGAAGCAAATAACATATAAAGGAGACCGTTCATGGAAATCAGACAGGCCAAGAGGGAGTGGACATTTAAAAAAACCTGCCATCCAAGAATATTGTATTCAACAAAGCAATGTTCCAAATATAGAGGAGAAATATAGTCTTTCCTTTTACAAAAGCTGAGGGAATTCACCACTACCAGATTCATCTTACAAGAAATGCTGAAGAATCTGAAATAAAAAACCCCAAAAAACACTCATGTGCAAAAAGAAAACATTTGAACATATAAAACTCACTTGTAATATTAAGTACATGAACAAATCCAGAATTATCTAATACTGTGATTACAGTATGCAATCCCCTCATAACTACAACATAAAGCCTCAAAAAATGTTATCAAAACAATAATACCTACAGCAGCCTGTTAATAGATAGGCAATATAAAATAAGTAAATTGAGACAAAATAAGCCAAAATATGGAGTAGATGGAGTTAAAGCGTAGAGTTTTGTTTTTTTTTCCTTTCATTTTTGCTTTGTTATTTTGTTCCTGGTCTTTTCTTTGTGACCCAAGATTAGGCGTCATCTTTTAAAAATAACGTGTTATATTTGTAAGTTTTTTTGTAGGGTTCATGGTAACCACAATGCAAATGTATAACAGATTCACTAAAAATAAGAAGCAATAAATTAGAACATGCTGCATTAAAACATAACTTAACCACAAAGAAAAACAGTGAGAAAGGAAGGGAGAAGTTACAAAACAAACAAACAAAAAAACCAGAAAAAAAGTAATAAAATATAAAATGGCAGTAGTAAGTCCTTATAACACTGAATGCAGATGGACTCAACTCAAAAGGCACAGAATGACTGAATGGGTAAAGAATCAAGACCTACCTATATGCTGCCTACAAGAAAATTCACTTCACTTATAAAGACACACTTAGACTGTGCAAGTGAAGGGGTGAAGATATTCCATACAACCGCAAACAACAACAAAAAAGCAAGAATAACTCTAATTATATCAGATAAAATAGACTACAAATCAAAGCCTATAAAAAGAGACAAGGAAGGTCTTTATATAATAATGACAGGGTCAATTCAGTAAGAGGATAAAACAATTATAAATATCTATGTACCCAACTCCAGAGATCCCAATTATATAAAGCAAACATTAATAGATCGAATAGGCCTAACTAACATTTACATAACATTTTGTCCAGCTGCTACAGAATACATATGTTTTTCATTATCACATAAAACAGTCTCCAGAATAGACCCTATCTTAGGCCACAAAACAAGTCTCAACAAATTCAAAGAAGTAGAAATCATATAAAATATCTTTTCTGATCACAATAAAATAAAACAAGAAATCGATAACAAGAGGAACCTTGGAAACTGCACAAACACATGGAAATTAAACAACATGCTTCTGAATGACCAATGGGTCAATAAGGAAATTAAGAAGAAGGCCAGGCTTGGTGGCTCAACCTGTAATCCCAGCATTTGGAAGGCTGAGATAAGTGGACTGCCTGAGTCCACAGATTCGAGACCAGCCCAGGCAACTTGGTGAGACCTCGTCTCTATAATAAATAAATAAAATTTAGCTAGATCCAGGCATGGTAGCGCGCGCCTGTAGTTCCAGCTACTTGGAAGGCTGAGGCGGAAGGATCGCCGGAGCCTAGCAGGGCGAGGCTGCGGTGGCCGGGAGTGGCCACTGCACTCCAGTTTGGGTGACAGAGTGAGACTCTAACTCAAAAAAAAAAAAAAAACTTAGCTGGGCATGGTAGCATGTGCCTGTAGTTCTGGCTACTTGGAAGGCTGAGATGGAAGAATCCCCGGAGCCCAGCAGGTTGACACTGGGGTGGTTGTGAGTATGCCACTACACTCCAGCCTGGGTGATGGAGTGAGACTTCAATTCAAAAAAAAAGAAAAAGGAAAAGAAAAAGAAAAGAAATTAAGAAGGAAGCTAAAAAATTTTTTTGAAGCAAATGAAAGTAGAAATGCATCATACCAACATCTGTGGAATAAAACAAAAATAGTACTAAGATGGATGTTTATAGCAATAAATGCCTCTATCAAAAAAAGTAAAAAGACTTCAAATAAGTAACCTAATGGTGCCCCACAAAGTACTAGAAACAATAACAAACCAAACACAAAATTAGCAGAAGGAAAAAAATAATAAATATCAGAGCAGGAATGATTACAATTGAGACTAGAAATATAATACAGAAGATCAATAAAATGAAAAGTTGATTTAAAAAAAAAAGTAAACAAAACTGACAAACCTCTAGTTAGACTAAGAAAAAGAGAAAAGGTACAAATAACATCAGAAAAGGTGACTTGACAACTGATATCACCGAAATAAAAAAAAATCACTAGAAACTATTATGAACAGCTATATGTCAACAAATTGGAAAGCTAGAAGAAATGAATAATCTCTAGACACCAACAACTTATCAAGACTGGACTATGAAGAAATAGAAAACTTTGGTAAGACAATAATGAGTATTAAGACTGAAACCATAATGAAAAGCCTGAAACATGATGGATTCACTGCCAAATTCTACCAAACATTTAAAGAACTAGTACCAATTCTACTCAAACTCCTCAAAAAATTGAAGAGGAGGGAATACTTCCAAACTCATTCTACCAGTATTACAGAGATATCAAAACCTGACATGGACACAACAAAAAAGATTACAGGCCAATATCACTAATGATTATAGATAAAAAAACCTTCAACATGTATTAGAAAATGGAGTTAATTAACACATTAAAAAAATCACTTACCACCATAATCAGGTGGGATTCATGACAGGGATGCAAGTATGATTCAATATATGCAAATTGATAAGTATGACACATCACATTAACAGAATTAGGGACAAAAAGTATTATTGCAATAGATGCAGAAAACACACTCAATAAAATCAAACATTCCTTTATGATAAAAACCCTCCATAAACTGGGTATAGAAGGAACATACCTCAAAAGAATAAATATATATGCCAAACCCACAGCTAACATCATACTGAATTAACAAGTTGAAAGCCTTTTCTTTAAGAGCTGGAACAAGACAAGGATGCCCACCTTCACTTTTATTCAACATAGTACTGGCCAGAGCAACTAGGCAGGGAAAAAAAGAGATTACATTCTAATTGGATAAGAAGAAATAAAATTAAACTTGTTTGCAGATAACATGATTTTACCCATAGAAAAACCTAAAGACTCTACCAAAAATCTGTTAAAACTAGTAAATGAATTTAGTTTCAGAATACAAAATTAATATACAAATCCAGTAGAATTTATATGTGTTAAAAAAGAAAAGTCTGAAAAGGAAATCAAGAAAGCAATCCCATTTATAATAGATATAAAGAGTGTAAAATACCTAAGAATCAGTTAAAACAAAAAAGTGAAAGATCTATACAAGAGAAACTCTAAAACATTGATGAAGGAAATTTAAGGAGACACAAAGAGAAAGATATTCCATGTTTATAAATTGGAAGAATTAATATTGTTAAAATGAAAGTTTTACCCAAAGAAATTTACAGATTCAGTGTAATCTCTAAAAAAATATCGATGACATTCTCCATAGAAATACATCTAATCCTTAACTGTACCCCACAATATGATAATAAAAAATACTGAAAAAAAAAAAAAAAAAGAAATTCAAAAAAGGCTGGGGGAAGTGGCTCAAGCCACTAATCCCAGCACTTTGGGAGGCCAAGGTGAGGGGATTGCCTGAGCCCACAGGTTCGAGAACAGCCTGGAAAACTTGGTGAGACCTCATATCTACAATAAATAAAAAAATTAGCTAGATGTGGCAGCATGCACCTGTAGTTCTGGTTACTTGGAAGGCTGAGGCAGAAGGATCACCTGAGCCCAGCAGGTTGATGCTGGGGTGGCCATGAGAGTGCTACTACACTCCAGCCTGGGTGACAGAGTGAGACTCCAACTCAAAAGAGCACACACACACACACACAGACACACACACACACACACAGAATTCTAAAATTTATATGGAACCACAAAAGATCTTAAATAGCCAAAGCAATCTTGAGCCAAAAGAACAAAACTGGAGACATCACACTACCTGACTTCAAAATATACTACAAAGCTATATTAACCAAGTCAGCATGGTATTGTCATTAAAAACAGACACATAGACCAATGGAACAGAATAGAGAACCCATATATCACTCACACCTTTGCTAGACAACTCATTTTGGACAAAGGTGCCAAGAACATACAATGGAAAAAGGACAGTCTCTTCAATAAATGGTACTGAGAAAGCTGAATGGCCATATGCAGAAGAATAAAACTAGATGCCTACTTTTCACTGTATAGAAAAATCAAATCCAAATCAATCAAAGACTTGAATCTGAGACCTGAAACTATAATAATAATAGAAGAAAACATTGGGGAAATTGTCCAGGACATTGGCCTGGGCAAATATTTTTCCCTGTAAGACCTCAAAATCAAGGCAACCAAAGCAAAAATAGAAAAACGGGATTATATCAAGCTTATTCACAACAAAGAAAACAGTCAACAAAGTAAACGACAACCCACAGAATGGAAGAAACTATTTACAAATCATCCATCTGACAAAGTATTAGTAACCAGAATATATAAGGAGCTCAAACAACTCAATAGCAATACCAAATAACCTGATTTAATAACGGGAAAAAGGTCTTAATAGACATTTCTCAAGAGAAGACATACGAATGGGCAATAGGTATATGAAAAAATGCTCAGTACCACTAATCACCAGAGAAGTACAAATCAAACCACAATGACATATCACTTCACTTCTGTTAGAATGGCTTTTACCAAATAGATAATAACAGGCACTTGCAAGGATGTATAGAAAGGGGAACCCTTGTTGGTGGAAATATAAATCAGTACAACCACTATGGAGAACAGTATGCAGGTTTCCCAAAAAACTAAAAATTCAACTATCACATGATCCAGCTATTCCACTCCTGGGTATATAAACAAGAAAGGAGATCAATATATTGAAGAGATATCTGCACTACCATGTTTATTGCAGCACTTTTTACAGTAGCCAAAATACAGAGTCAATCTAAGTGTCCTTCAGTGGATGAAGAGACTTTAAAAATGTGGTATATATACACAATGGAATATTATTCAGCCATTAAAGAATGACATCCTGTTATTTGCAGCAACATGGGTGGAACTGGAGGTCATTATGTTAAATGAAATAAGTCAAGCAGAGAAAGACAAATATTGTATGTTCTTACTTATATGTGAGAGCTACAAAGTGGATGTCATACAGATAGAGGGTAAATTGGTGCTTACCAGAGACTGGGAAGGGTGGAACACGGGGGAATGAAGAGAGGTTGATTAATGGGTACAAACACACATTTTGATAGGAGAAATAATAGCTAGTATTTGATAGATCAGTAGCGTGACAACAGTTTGCAGAAATCTATTGTATATTTCAAAATAGCTAGAAGAGAATAATTTAAATGTTTCTTGCACAAACAAAAAAATATATATAAGGAGATAAATATCCCAATTACACTAACTTGATCTTTATTAAGATATTAAATGATCACATGTATCCTGAAAATATGTGCATCAATTATGTATCAATAAAAATTAAAATTAAAGCGCTCAAGAAGTAAAGAAAAGCTGAACAAGGAAAATGGTATTTATCTGGAAGGCAGAGCAGGTCATGATTGTAGGAAACAAAAAATTTTTCTATTCTCTTTTTTCTCCTCCAATCCAGTCTTTATTCTGCATCACCTATTTTCAAACTCAAATGTGTTCAGATCACTTTACTTATTAAAATCTCCATATTGTTTTTCATTACTCTTGGTATAAAGTTGAATATCTCTTAGATGATTTTTTAACCTGGATCTTGTTATTTCTCTGGTCTTATCTTTCATTCTTCAGACCTACTGAATTTGTTTTTGTTTCTTCTGAGTACTATGCTAATACATTCCTGGGCCTTTTCATATACAGTTCTCTTTGCCTAGACCACTCCTCTCTCCAATCACCAAGTTGACTCCTACTTACATTTTAGGGCTCAACTTTAATATCTCTTCCCCTGGGAAACCATTCCTGATAATGTAATTGCCTCCTTTGTCCCTGTACTTCCCCTGAAATAACATTTACACAATTTTGTTTTAGTTTTTTGTTTTCCTTAAATATTGTAAGCTCCAATTTGTCTAGGGCTCACTATGTACCAGGAACTGTTCTACCCACTTGATATGCATTATTTCCTTTAATCTTGTAACAAGCCTATGAAAATGTATTATTCTCTTTTGATAGATATGGAAACAGAGACAAATGCAGGTTAAGGAATCATAGAGTAAGTGGTAAAATCCACACTTTAGCTTGATCTGCTTGATTCTGCAGCCACTGCCATCACTCCACTGTGGTGTGTTGCTGCATGGTGAACATTCAACAAATATTTATTGAATGGATACATTTAGTAGGCCCACCAGGATAGAAGAAGAGCATTCAAGACTATTAGGAATAAAGTAGAAAAGTTAGACCCAAGTATGGAGACTCTGGGGCCCTGAAAACTAGTTTAGACTGGAGGAGGCTGGGAATAGGAACTCCTTGTTAATAACACTTTTTAAAGAAGATTAGACTGGCAACAGTTTGCACAATTTATACCTAGTGCCTTCTACATCAACCTTCAACTCAAAGTTAGAACATGTAGAAAGAGCATAATGAAACATTTATGAAAAATTTGGTTTTAATACATACAATTTAAAGGTTGAAATTTTTGTTTTATTTAACTGAAGATATAAATTTAGAGTCAAAAAAATCTATCTTTTTCAGATAACTTTATGGTATAACTATTAAGATTTTATACTTTAAAAACAATAATATATATATATTTAAAAACCACTTATTTTCTATGGGATATTTATGAGCAAATCATTTGATTGAGAATTTAAGTTACAAGTCTTTATCAAAACTATGGTCTCTACTCCTGGGCTCAAGTGATTTTCCTGCCTTGACTTCCCAAAACTCTGGGATTACAGGCATGAGCCACCACACTCGGCCAATTTCTCTTTTGAAAATCTTTTTTAAATTTTCTTTTTTCTTTTTTAGAGACAAGGTCTTACTTGTCTCTAGCAAGGTTGAAGTGCAGTTATGTGATCATGGACCACTGCAGTCTCAAATTCCTGGGCTCAACAGATCCTCTCCTATCAGCCTTCTGAGTTGCTGGGTCTACAGGCATGTGCCACCAAGTCTGCTTAATTTTTAAAATTTTATGTAGAGATGGAATCTGGCTATGCTGTCCAGATACTGTCCAGGCTGGTCTCAAACTTCTGGCCTCAAGCAATCCTCCCATTTCAGCCTCCCAAAATGTTGGGGTTATAGGCTTCAGCCACCATGCCTAGCCTACCTTTGCTTTAGTTAAGGTTTTTGGGTTTGTGCTAAGCCCAAAATAAGAACATCAACTGTGGCAATCCATAACTTTTAATGCTTTCATTTGGTTTCATGTTCATAAGGCAAATACAGTCAAACGTCACTTAACAACAGGGATATATTCTGAGAAATGCATTGTTAGTCAATTTTGTCATTGTGTGGACATCATGGAGTATACTTCTACAAATCTAGTGGTACAGCCTACTACACACCTATGCTATATGGTATAGCCTATTACTACTAGGTTACAAACCTGTACAACATGACTGTACTGTACTGAATATTGTATGCCATTGCAACACAATGGTAAGTGTTTGTGTATCTAATCATATCTAAACACAGAAAAGGTACAGGGAAAATACAGAATTATAATCATTTGGGGCTGCTGTGGTGTGATCTACGCGGTTCGGTCCGTCGTTGACTGAAATGCTGTTCTATGGTTCATGACTGCAATACTTTTTGTTGCAAACAAAGCTATCTATTGCCTCAAGTGCCTTAACTGGACACTGTATTGTTAATCTGTAAGTGTGAAATTCCATCTTCAACTATGTTTGTCGAGGGTGTTAAAAACCTAAACATTATTGCCCTACAAAGTGACTTGACCACATACCAGGGATCATTTAAACACAGTCATGCTCATGGTCAGCAGTGGCAAAGCCGTCATAACATTCCACTTCTTTCTCCACCTCTCAACTTCCGCCGCCAATTTTTACTCACATTTCTATAAAGAAGTAGACAATATATCTCTCTTTTAATTCTAGTTGTTCTCACCCCAAAGTACGTTAATTATTTCAGAGTTGTTAATTCAGGGTTTTTTGTTCTATAGTTTTTTTTACTTCTCTTTTCTACATGCATGAATCACGCCACTGATGTACATCAGGACAATTTAGAGACAAGCATGAGAATTTTAGTGATGTAGAAGAGATCAGACTAACAGGAAAAAACTTGCCTTAGCATAGTTGAAATACTCTTTTGTTGTCCTGGGCACCATATATCTAAATCTATAAATTCCTGTATTTAGAGCCTGGGAATACAAGGATTGGAAGATGTGCAGAATACTTTACATTGCAGAATATCTAAGTTTGATCAGAACCTAGCATATAATTTATTATCTGAAGTGGTAGAGGGTCTTGTATCTTGGAAGGGAAAACAGTAGTCGTTTACCCATAATGCAAAGTATATAGTTTATGCTTTCATTTATAAGCTCTAAAAAGTTATACGATCATAACTGTAAATTCTATTCTTATTCTCTCTTACTCCCTCTCTTCTTCCCCTCTACCATTTTCCTATCTGTATAATTTGATAAGGCTGATTCTATCTGTAGAATTTTAACTGATATAAGTAATAAAGATAATTTACCACCCTTTTAAGAATATCATCTTTAACATATTTCAGCATGTCTAATTATTAGGGATACCCTTAGACTGTTGAGATATAAACCAACATACAAAATAATTTTTTTTTGAGTTGGAGTCTCACTCTGTTGCTCAGGCTGGAGTGCAGTGGCACGATCATGGCTTAGCACAATCTTGATCTCCTGGGCTTAGGCAATTCTTCTGCCTCAGCCTCCTGAGTAGCTGGGACTACAGACATGACATGTGCCATCAATATGCAAAAGAATTTAAGTGACCCAGAATTTAGTTTGGGGATACTCTTTGACTTCTGAGATGCAAATCAACATGCAAATATAAGTATTATGATATGATATATATTGAAAAAAAACCAAGAAGACTCAGTAAATAAATCACTTAAAGGAAAGATATAACAAGTAACTCTCTACAGCAACTGAAATTGTAGCCTTTGCTACTCCTGTTAAGAGAGATAGACCACATGTATAAAAACACAATGAACAGACAAAACAGACAATAATTTTGGATATGAACTTCAGTCAAAATTCACAAAGGAAGACATTTTGATTTTAAGCGTTGGTAACAATTGAGCTGCTTCTTGCAGGGACAACTCTGTGTGGTGTTCAGTGGCATGTGAGGCAGCAGAGGTTGATTTATTATTAAGGATGGTTGATAAATCTTTTAAGAAGTTCTGGAGAGGTGAGCTGGCTACATGTATTTTAATATAGGACAAATCAGGTATCTTAAAACAATCAGGAAGTGAATGATGAAGATATATTTTAAAAGATTAAAATATATTAAATGATCTATACACAATTTGAAAAGGTTTATAAAACATAAAAAAGCATATCTGGAAATTTTTATGAAAACAACTAATTGGGAAAATATTAGCTTCCATATTGACGGAGACAATATCTATATCATAAAAAAGTTCATGCAGAGTGATTAGGTTAATACCAAGTTCACAAAAAATGAACAAAGAATATAATTTTATTCATTTATTTTATCATTTATTTATTTTGAGCTGGAGTCTCGCTCTGTCACCCAGGCTAGAGAGCAGTGGCACGCAGCTGGCCTCCGCAGCCTCGACCTGCCAGGCTCAGATGATCCTTCCCCCCAGGCTTCCAAGAAGTTGGAACTATAGGCATGTGCCACCATGCCCAGCTAATTTTTTGATTTATTGTAGAGATGAGGTCTCACCAAGTTGGCCAGGCTGGTCTTGAACCCAAGGGTTCAGGCAATCCTCTCACTTCGGCCTCCCAAAGTTCTGGGATTATAGGCATGAACCACCACGCCCGGCCAATTTTATTCATTGTATAAAAATGAACAAAGAATATAATTTTATTCATTTTATAAAAATGAATAATGATATGGAAAAATAATTTCAATAGTAATTAAAATGCAGTTTGACATAACATAATTATGGTCCTATTAATATAGCAGAAATTTCAGAAAAAATAAAATAACCTAATGGTGAGATTAAATTGAAATTGTTATCTTTACTGATGTCAGCATAAGTTGCTCAAACTATTTGTGAAGTTATTAGGCAGTTAATATAAAAAGTTACACAATGCCTTCTCCCTTTGACTTTCTAATACTCATAGGAATTTATTCTTGTGGAAAATGCCAAAGAAGAAAAAAAAAATCACAACTATGATTTCATCGAATAGGGAAAGGAAAAATATAAATGGCCAATGATTGAGGGTTGCTTAAAGAAATTGTGGTACAGGAACTCAATGTAATACTTATACATATTAAAACACAATGAACAAAGAAAACCGACAATAGTTTTGAATATGAACCTCAATCAAAATTCACAAAGGAAGAAGTTTTCACAGAACAAGGTATTTGTCAATAC
Organism: Tarsius wallacei; assembly: GCA_963574415.1. Classification (NCBI taxonomy): domain Eukaryota; kingdom Metazoa; phylum Chordata; class Mammalia; order Primates; family Tarsiidae; genus Tarsius; species Tarsius wallacei. The sequence goes on from CAUYQG010032288.1 coordinate 14,508, forward strand.
CATAATGCCATCATAGGGAATACTGGAATATTTGCAAGAGGAAGGTGATAAAATCAAAGCATACTGAATTAGGACAGAAGAGAGAGAATGGTTCCCAGGCCCAAAGTGTACAACTGTAACCAGATAAATTTGCTGGCACATTTAATGAAAGAATGTATCAACTGAGGATTAGCCTGCTCAACAATGAAAACAACAACAAAAAAGTAGGAGTCTTGATAAAACAGGTGTGCTCATCTAGCACTGAATAGGACCTTATCTTACCTTGCTTAGAGGTGCTTGAAGCTACTCTGAGGACAGACATTCAAATTACATTAGGAACTCTTTTTATTTGTAGGCAGCCTCCCTATCATCAGACATCCTATGTGGCTTGACTGGAGGGAGAGAATGTGATAGGTCAAAGCAGACACAGGGAGGTAAGTTTGATGGTCACACTTTCAATGTAAATTAATGAATTGCTGTTTTAATTCCAACATGTGTCAGTCTCTTTGAGGTTTGCTAGACATGATACACTTAAATTCAATTAGTTCTAGGACAGAGAACAAATTGTGTATCAGTCTGTAAAGACGAAGGGACAGTAAAAATTTGTCAAGCTAAGTGGCCTTTTGTGGATATAACTGGTCATCTGGCCGTCCACAGGTGATATCCTCTCTCATTTATACAGTCTTTGAATGTCTATACATTGAGATGATAATTATACATCCATGCAACAAGTAGAAAAACATTTTTTATATAATTTTATGTGAACAAATTAAAGCATGGCATTTCGTCTATCATGAAAGCAACAATTTAAAATATACATGAAGATGGGCATGATAAGAAGGACACAAAAGAAAAGAAATAGTGACTGTGTTAGTGATGGGTCTGTCAATGATTTTCTTTTTCTTTACTACCATTTTGTTTACTTCACAAAAATGGAGAGAAAAAAGGCAAGTTCTGCATTATATGGCTATAACATTTTATAACAATAAATATATTTAATAATGAAAATTAATATAAACAATAATATATTTAATAATAATATTAGTTAAATGACAAAGTATATATTACACAATACTAATTTTGGAAGTGTTTTATTTCTAGTTGGCCCATGAATCTGTTATGGTCAATACCTAGTAGCTGAGAAAACTTAAAATGAAGGTGTAAAAGCCACAATAACTATATGCCTCAGACCAAAAAAGTATTTTCTGGCTTTTCAGTTCTTGAACAAATGAAAACATATCAAGCTTTGAGAGTCATTCTCTAAATATATTGAGGACTTCAAATAATCTCTGGTAAATTGCTTTGTAATAAATATACAAATGGACTGGCCATATATATTTGAAATTTTCATTCTAACAAGCAGATGAATCTATTGGCTTACTGGTTTTCTCTTTCTTTTTATTAAGCTATTACAACTACCTGAAATTAATATTTTTTGCATCTCCTCACAGACAAATTTAATTTTATAAGACAAGTTTCATATAGAAACACTCATAATTAAGAAACTTAACACAATAGTGATTTGTTTCTTTTTTTTAGATTAAAAATATAGTTTATTTAAAGTAAATAAGAGAGAGGAAGAGAGAGAAAGAGAGAAAGAAGATTCACCTCTCTAAGGTAGGGGAGGGGGCCAAAGCCACAATGGTGATTTCTACCTACACCCTTAGCAGTTAAAGGTTCTATAGGGTATTATGATTTATGACTTAAATATAAAAAAGCAGCTTTCTGGCTGGGTGAAGTGGCTCAAGTCTGTAATCCCAGCACTTTGGGAGGCCGAGGTGAGAGGACTGCCTGAGCCCAGGGATTTGAGACCATCTTGGACAACTTGGTGAGACTTTGTCTCTACAACAAATAAAAAATTAGCTGGGCGTGGTAGTACATGCCTGTAGTTCTGCCTACTTGGAAGACTGAGGTGGAAGGATTGCCGGAGCCCAGCAGGTCAATGCTGGGGTGGCCGTGAATGTGCCATGGCACTCCAACCTGGGCAACAAAGTGAGACTCCAACTCAAAAAACAAAAGCAGTTTTCTGTTGAGGGCTTGCCAGTACAGCATTGGGCTTGTAGAACAAAATGAAATCAAATGTGTTATCCAAATACAGATTTGAGATTTAAATTTTAACCTTACATATTTAAGTAGTTTTATTCGAATAGTGATTTAATAGAAGCAGAAGTGTTACCGCTCCTGTTCGCTCTAAGCCTGTGTGTGTCTCCTCTTTTCTTTTAATCTTTCCTATCTTTCCATATATTGAGTCAGATCAGTGCAAGTCTGCACCTCCCTCTAGAGTATGAAGACAGCAGTCACTTTTTCATTTTGAGGCAGAAAAATAGTCTTCCCTAGAGGAACTTTGTTAGTGCTTCCACAGTTCTGCTTGTCAAGGTTCAGCATCAAAGGCTATTCTTATCAGTAGACCTTCTTGATGGTCCTGTCTGGTGTGGAAGCTGAGGGAGTTATTGGTTCTGAGTCAGTCACTGCTTACCACATTCAGAACAAATTTCTTAAGGATAACAGTAAGTAGCAAGGAATTGTAGCCTGTAAAGTTAAAGTAAACTGAAGTGGCTTTCTAGAAAAGGGTAGAGACAGTAGGTTTTACTATAAATAAGAAATGAATGGAGCTAATTGTGTCCATGGGTGCTTAATATCTCCAGTGAATCTTTAAAACACTGTGAACTCAAATAAGGTTAGTCTGTATGCCCCTAATTCATAACATGCAAAAATCTGAATTTAGAGTTAGCCAAAATGATCTGCTTTTTGTTTCTTGATGCATCTCATTCTGCAGTGACTTTTACATTGAAGTTTTGGGATACATTTGTAAGCACAGATGTGTATAGTACATGCCAATATAGATAGAGGTGGAGGACATTTCTAGACATTAGCGAAGATATGTAGAGCACAACATTCTTGCAAGATATACCCATTTTATCTCCCATCTCCATCCTCAAACACATGTACACCCTTGATTGTGTTTCCTTTCTTTATACTCCTTTGGGAATACATGTAAAGAAATCAGAAAGAAAGAAAAATATAGACATGTTACAAAATACAAATGCACATCAAAGGAAGATGAGTTAAAAATATGGAGATTACTATGAATAAAATGCATAACTTTGGATAGTATTAGTTCCACCTACCATGTTGATTTAAAAAAAAAATAAGTTAAGGAAATGAATTTAAGACACCTTGTACAAAAGCCTTTCCCACTGTCTCCAAACAGTTTTAAGATGATTCATGTTAAACTACTTGACATGTGCTCTGACTTATGTAGTCCTGATTTTGTTCTTTTATAAACTGGATTCATATCTATGTTAATGAAAAGTTAGTTTATATTAACTTTTATTTTAAGCATCACATTATATTTTAGCTCTGTGTAAGACTGGAATCCACTAAAATCCTCCAATCCTTTTTACATAATCATTATTTTGTATCTCTGAAATTAAAATTTTAAACTTAAGGACAGAACTTTTTATTAATGACTGCCAAATGTTATCTCATTTACTTCACTTCTTTTTTTTTTTTTTTTTTGAGTTGGAGTCTCACTCTGTCACCCAGACTGGAGTGCAGTGGCCGCTCCTGGCCACCGCAGCCTTGACCTGCTGGGCAATGGCGATCCTTCCGTCCCAGCCTTCCAAGTAGCCGGAACTACAGGCGCGTGCTACCACGCCTGGCTAATTTTTGATTTATTGTAAAGACGAGGTCTCGTCAAGTTGCCCTGGTAGGTCTCGAACCCATGGGCTCAGGCAATCCACTCACCTCTGCCTCCCAAAGTGCTGGGATTACAGGCTGAGCCACCAAGCCCGGCCTACTTCACTTCTTTATACTAGTCATTTTGAATCTTGATCCTGTCATTAGTCATATTATTTACTACAGAGGTTAGCAAACTTTTTTTAAAAGCTAGATAGTGAATATTTTAAGCTTTGTCGGCCATGGATCTTTGTTATGTAGTCTTCTTTTCCTTTCTTTTTAAAAACAAAACTTTTAGTTGTAAAAGACGTTCTTAGTCCAGGGGTCATACAATGACAGGCCTCAGACCAGATCTGGTTCATAGGTTGTTAGTTTGCCAAACTCTGGTCAACTGTATTACTTATCTGTTTCTGTGTAACAAATACTCTAGCTTAACAGACCAAATCACAATTTCTGTGAGTCATACGTTCAAGGCATGACCTGTCTGGGTGCCTCTGCCTTGAGGCCTCTCCCCAGGCTCTAATGATGGGGTTGGCTGGGGCTGCAGTCTAATTGGAAGCCTTGACTGAGACAGGATCTGCTTCTGAGTTTCTCATGTGGTTATTGGCAGAAGTCAGATCCTCGTGGGCTACTGGACTGCGGGCCTCACTTCCTCACTGGCTGTTGGCCAGAGGTGTCCTTCATTTTCTTGCCATGTGAGTAGTTCACAACATGGCAGCTGGTTTTCATCACGGTGAGTCAGCAAGAGAGCACAAGAAAGAACATGCAAAATGGAAGCCACAGTCTCTTTGTAACCCAATTTCAGAGGTAACATCTATCACATTTACTGTATTATATTGATTAGAACTGAGTCCCTAGGTTCAGTTCACACACAAGGGGAAAGGGTTACACAAAGGTGTGAATGCCAGGAGGTAGGAATGATGGAGTCATCTTAAAGGCTGCCTGCAACATCGATCCACCTAGAACTTTCTGCAATTTAGAAAAAGCACATTTTATTCATCCAACTTTTTAATAAAAACTTGGGGCAACCCCTTCGGATCCCCTCCCACTGAGCTTTTCTGTCCTCTCAAAAGTCCTGCTTTCTACAAAAACAAAAACAAAAACAAAACAAAACAAAAAAGCTTGAAGAAGGGTGTTTATGACAGAGTCTTGTGATAAGCCTTGACCTCCTCTCCCCCCATTGACTCTAGCCCACTAATGCTATAAATATTGCTGGTTGCCTAACTGTAAAATCTCAATCATAGTGTCATTTAACATTTTATCATCATAACCTTGGAAATCTCAGGAGACATTTTCACCAAACATATTTTAAAAATCATGCTGTTTCTGCTTCATTCGACAGGCGAAATCAAGTTAAACTAAGCCTCAAGGACTGTGGTGAAGAATAAAATAAGTCATAGCAATTCCATAGTGCAAAGGGTGTCATAAATAGGGAGAACTAGTTTCATCTGCTTTGCCTCCACAACAGGCAGTTTTAGGGCTGATTGCATCTTGTATAACCTCAATTTTTTTTTACCAATTGGTAAAACTGCCTTTTCCTTCACATTCGTTTATAAAAGATGTATATTTTCTTGTAGAATAGCTTAGAGACCAATCAGGGATGAATGGGACTTTCTAAATATTGTGATAGTAAATCATAATCATGGTTTGGCCTGATTCAGGGATCTTTCAAAAGTAGAGAATACCAGTTATGTATAGCTGTGATCTAGACAGCAGTGATATACCAACGCAATGCTTCTATTACTTCAAGAAAAAACTATAATGTCCTAACAAGAACTGCCAATAAAAATGCCATCGTTTTAAATGCTTTATCATTCAAACTCCACCCCCACGGACAGCCCACATATTTTGCAACTCGTTCCCTATTAAGTAATATAGTTATTATTACCTACTAGGTATATGCTATGAGCCAAATGCTGTGCTAAACAACTTTATATGAATCTTTTCATTAATTCTTCTTAACTCTGGGAGGTACTACTATTATGTGTATTTTACAGAGATTAAGCAATTTGCCTGTGGTTACCCAGCTAGTAAATGATGAAGCAAAATTTTAAAACAAAGTAAATATAGAGTGCTTCCTCTTCAAGCAGAGGCACAAATGTAATATTTGTTTATTTGAGGATTGTTAAGGAAGCTTTTCTTAGGCAACATGGTTGAATGATTCTCTAGATAATGTTTTTTTGTTTGAAGCCACTAGATGGCAATATTTTCAAAAGTTTTTTTTTTTTTTATTGCTTAAGGTGGAAAAGGCCAACTTTATTACTGATTGGTTTTCCATGAATGAATTATGTATCTTTGATTGACCAAATTAGAATTGCTTTATTTGTAGGAAGCTTTTTCAGTGCTGTAATGTGACCATGGCAGTTTAAAACGGGACAATAATTAGAGTGTTATGTACTGCTTTTGTTTTCTTTTTGTTTTACTTTAATCTGAAGTTGAGGATAAGTTCCTATGAAACTTGAAATTTCTCCCTGGAGGTTTTTCTTCATGCTACAGTACTTCCATTAAGTATTGTTTGTCTGTTTAATATCAAGCATGGCAAACACTTCAATAAAACTTTTCAGAAAAACATTGTGCTTTATAACAAGCTTTAGTTTATTATTTATTATCATTATTTATTTATTTACAAATATCTTTCACATCATGCATTATTGTGTGCCTTTTAAGTCCTATCTTACCTGTGCCTCTGTGATGTTTCGTCTATGAATGCAGGCAGATTCTTCTAATGGCCAGCTCAGCCCCTGTATATATGATCCATTCGAGTCTTTGATATATTACGTATGTCCTAGTGATCCGCTTATGTGTCTTTCCTTCCAGTCCAAGTCCATTGGGAACACCTCAAAGGTGGTCTTTTCAAAGTTCATGTATGCAATCCTCTCATTTTCTCAATTCCTGAATTAAAAAACATATTGCTTTAACATATAATGGCCTATGTATCTAGTCCTCTACCAATGGCATTTGAGTTCTTTTCACATGTGCTGTTACATACAATGCTTCAAAAAAAAATCCTTATTACTGTCTTATATGTGTGTGAGAATTTAAGTAGAAATTCTCAGGACAGAATTTATGAATCATAGGGTACTTGTGGTACATACAATTTTAATCATAACTGACATTTGTCTTTCATTTTGGCTGCTCATCAACGAATATACATTCCTATGTTTGGGGAACTTCCTGTTGTATGAGTATGGCCTCCCAAAGTGCTAGAATCACAGACATAACCCACGGCGCCTGGCCTCTTTTTTGATTTTATTGTTGGAGAACTCTAGTAGATTGCTAAAAATCAGTGACGATAGTGAACATCTGTGTATTATGGAGTTCCCAAAACAAAATCTACTTGACCACTCATACCTTTGGTGCCGGATTTGATATTCTAATATTTTTATTTAAGATTAAAAATCTATATTTATAAATAACATTAGGCTAGGTATGGTGGCTCATGCTTGTAATCTCAGCACTTTGGGAGGCTGAGGAGGGAGGATCACTTGAAGTCAGGAGTTCGAGACCAATATAGTGAGACCTCATTTCTACAAATAAAAATTAAATAAAAAAAGTAGCCAGGCATGGTGGCACATGTCTGCAGCACCAACCACTTAGGAGGTTGAAGTGGGAGGATTACTTGAGCCCAGGAGGTTGAGGCTGCAGTGAACTGTGATTGCTCCGCTGCACTCCAGCCTGGGAGACAGAATGACACCCTGTTGCAAAAACAAAGCAAAACAAGACCCCCAGATCAATACAATTTTTCATTCTTGTATTGTTCTTTTCCAGCTTTGCTTTTTAAGGTAAACTGCATAGTATATTAGTCAGGGTTCAGTCTAAGGCAACAGGTTCCACAGTGAGTAAAAAGGGATCTATTCCATAGGTGTTAAATGGTTTACTTAGAGATGTGTTCTGAAGGCTGAAGAGAGAGACTTTTATTTGAATTTCCAGGAACTATGATCAAATCCATATTGCAGAGTTGGGTCATCAAGGAAGAGACTGCCAGTGCTGTCATCAAGAATTTGAAAGATTGCTGGGCACGGTGGCACAAGCCTGTCATCCCACCACTTTGGGAAGTGGAGGCAAAAAGATTGCCTGAGCCCCAGGGGTTTGAGACCAACCTGGGCAACTTGGCGAGACCTCTTCTCTACAATAAATACAAAAAATTAGCTGGGCTTGGTGGTGCGTGCTTGTGATTCCAGCTACTTGGAAGACTGAGGTGGAAGGATTGCCTGAGCCCAGCAGGTTGAGGCTGTGATAGCCATTAGTGTACCACTGCACTCCAGTCTGGGTGACAAAGTGAAACTCTGACTCAAAAAAAAAAAAAAAGAATTTGAAAAATTATGAAGCTACCATCTCTGCCATGATCAGGAAGCCATTGAGTCAGGAAATTACCTGCCAAATTAGGATACAAAAACTGCTCTAATTGGCAGCTCCAGAATGACATTGCCTCTGCTACTCAGGAGGGCACCTGCTGTCAGGATGCTGGCTGTTAATGACGCTTTGCTCAGGAATGACCCTGAGTTTGTCACAGTCCTTTGCAGCAAAATGGATGCCTGACACACTCTACCCCCTTTCCACTGGACTCACTTCCAAATTAAAGCTTCACATGGGTAAAGTTGGACAGAAGGGCCCAAATCACATCTGGTTTCTGAGCATGGGAGATTCTGGAAAACACTGTGTTTCGTAGGGCTTCTGCTTGCTCTATGGAATTGGTATTATAGGAGCCAACGCCTATTGATGCCTGTGGGAACTCTTCCTCATTTTTCTGTGTTCTGAAACAACTTGTTTAAGATAGAAATTATCTACTTCTTGAAGGTTTTGTGAAATATGTCCATACATTTTTGCCAGGGAGAATCTTTTAAGCCTACCCGGTACATTTATTTTATATGTGACAAGGGGTGTAAGAGGAGTCATATTTGTATTCATTTGTAAGTGAATAAAATGTCTTTGGAAGTATTCACAAGTAAATGATAACATTGGGATGCCCTTGGGAGACAGATGGGTCGTTGAAGGATGTGGTGGGAGAGAGACTTTTTACTATATACACTTGGAGTATTTTGAATTTAAAACCATGTGAATATACTGTCAGTTGAAATTAACAAAATAAAATATGTAAGCACATAAAGAGTATTGGTGAAAACTTTTGCTATTATTTTGATTTTAAGAGTTTTCTCTTTGCACTTAAGCTCCCGTTTTCATGCCTAATATTACTTATTTTTGTGACTTCTTTCTTTTATCCCCTCTTCCCCTAATCAGTTAAAATTTTGTTTATTTTATGAACCTTTTCAATTACGTAGCTTTCAGATTCTCTATTCGTTTCTACTGTTTGATTGCTATTCCTTCTGCTTCTCAATACAGCTTTATTATTTCTTACCTGCTACTTTGTTGGGTTTTCTCTTCTCTCTCTCTTGTTTGTATACTTAGTTAACAAATTTAGTTCTCCCCTCCCCACCCCACCCCATGCTCTCTTAAACACAGTTAAGACTTAACGTTTTCCTCTTTGAGTGCGTCCCACATACTTTAGTATACAGTACTTTATGTTTTTTTAAAAAACTGTCAAGCCATATTTACTGTTCATTTTGACAAGCTAAAAAATTCTGTTATTTATGTATGTTAAGCTTTTCATGCAGTAGACTGGATATTACAGTTATCTTATTTTTGTGTATCTTATGTTTATGTACCTCACTTGAAATAAAACAATAGATGCATTATTCTGATATGGAATTCAAGGAAATGAAATGAATCTACTATTTTGATACCTCAGTTAAATTCCCTGGGATCTTTTTCAGCTTAACAAAGATACAGAACAAAAACTTTTATGAAACTTAAGCTATCACTGCAATTATATCACAAAATATCTTAGTCCATAGTTTTTTCTAGGTCAAAGATGCGAAGGCTCAGAGTCTTGTCTTGTTCCTATATACTTCTTTTTGCAGTCTTTTCGCTTTCTCAGGTTTTTAAAGCTTTCTTCTATTCATCCCATCAAAACCAGGAGAAATCTGAGAATCTATCATTGATAATAATAACTCCTCAAGGAGTTTGTTATCTGATTGCGTTTAATCTGGAGCTCATTTGCATTCCAACTATCCACATGTGTTTAAATCCTATTCTTTACTTGCGTGTTTTTAGAGTCTCTGCAAGAGGTGAGAATATGTTAAGGGGAGAGCCAGGGAAGCCCTCGAAATCCCATGAAGCATACAAAACCAAAAATCTATCTTTCAGCATAACTCAAAATGGGGAGCCAGAATAAATTGGCTTATTTCTCTTTCTTTCCCCTTAACCCATTTCCTTTGCGGAAACTGTTCAAGCCAGACTTGAGATCCAAAAGCTTCTGAGAATTCTAAGAACATCTGGGGCCCTTCCTGCCACCACAGGCGGGTCTGTTAGGAGGTCTCTGCCCTTTCTTGTTGCTTCTCTGCCTAATCATCAGTGGGTCTCTTCTTTGACCCAATTCTTGCCAGTTTCTCCCTATTCAGGTATTTATTTTATTATTATTTTTTTCTGGCAGATTTATCTTTAATACAATTCAAGAGACATGTTGATTCTTTACTATGCACAAAGCACTGTAATAAATTATTAGTGCACCAACACATTTCTTCCTTACTATATTTCTTATTTTGTTTGGCTGCTCGTACTACTTTGCATTACAGTTATATTTATGCCAATTATTTCCTCTGTTAAATTTTTAACTACTTGAGGAGACTACATCTTTGTATTTAATATAGTAATTAGAAAGAGATCCTTACACTCTGTAAGTACTTAAATGTCTATGTATCAAAGCCATTTGATGAATATCACAAGCTTTTTCTATTCCTGGTGCTTGCCAGTAAATATTGAACAATCAGCTTTCTGAAAAAAGTACACACCTATATATGCTTACTATAAAGTTTATTCATAGAAAAGATGTATAGCACACAACTTAGAAAGAACGATAAATATATAGTGCTTTTTACTGTGAAAGCCATATAGCTGATTGATTCTCACAGAATACTTTCTGATTTTTTACCAAACTCTTGTGTCTATAACATCCCTCTGGTTACAATTTTGATGAACAGCTGTGGTTCATCATAAATGTTGGTTGATATGTTTGTTTATATTAATAAGATAGAAGTAAAGAAGCAAAGACTGCTGTTGGAAGGTCACTTGTCTGTCAGTCACATTGTGACTTCTTTGCTGAATCAGACAGTAGCTTGCAAATACTAGAAGACTAGTTCCTCATTTTTTTGGTGCTACTCACAATATGGCATGACATGACACATTTAAAATTTAATCTACATTATTAACATTTTTGCCATAATTTTCTTAAGTTCATCATCAAAACAAATCAAGCCCTGATTTGTAATGTTTCCACAAATAATTAGAAGTAATTTCTTTTTGTCTCTTTAAGTACCTTGTTAGATATGTGTGATATTCACCAGTGAGCAGCATAAATATGAATTTGCTAGTTGAAATATTTCCTCTTGGCATGTGTTTTTCTTTTATGCAGGCACATATCTAAGTCGGCCTACCTTATTCCTTTTTCATTTATAGCTTGTTCATATGAACAGAAAGGTGAATTCTACTATGGTGAGAAAGAAGGAGGAAACTTTTTTTTTCCTGAGTCAGACTCACTCTCACCTGGGCAAGACTGTTGGGGCACCATCATAGCTCCCCGCAGCCTCAACCTCCTGGCCTCAGGTGATCCTTCTGCCTCAGCCTTCTGAGTAGCTGGGACTAGGCATGCACTACAACCAGCTAGCTTTCTGATTCTTTTTTGTAGAGAGACGTTCTCCCTATGTTGCCCAAGCTGGTCTTGAACTCCTAGACTCAAGCAATCCTCTGTCTCAGACTCCTGGATTGCTGGGATTACACGCATGAGCCACCCGTACCCTGCCAGAGGGAACTCTTTATCAGAGATTTGGCCCTGATAAATCATTTTAGTGATAAATCATTTTCCTGTTTTAAGCCTCTGATTTCTCATCAACAAACTTGCCCAATTGAATGAGGTAATCTCTAATATTTCCTTCAGACTCTGTGATCCATAATGATGACAGACTATTGTTTTTACATTTTTGCTGTTTTTTCCTGTGAAAGGCTGGAAAGCCGCATTCTGCGATGCCAGGTTTAGCCATGTGACCAGTGGTGCCCTTCCCAGGCCCAGTGATGCCAGGCTTTGCCAGGGGCTTGCTCTGGCCAATGAAATGTAAGCATAAGTGATATGAGCCATTTTCAATATAAAGCACTAAGAGCCTTCCTGGGATTCTGCCCTCTCTGGTTTCCTTCTGCCACACAGTGACAACGTTCCACATGGAGACTGTTTCTTTACCTAAATCAAGAAAGGAAGAGCTCCCAGAAAACCTCCAGTCTGCTGGAAGCCGCAATCCTGAAGGAAGTAAGGTAAAAGGGACTTGAGGACAGGAAAAACGCCAGCTGTGAGAAAGGCTCCAACCAAATGCGGCCATGCCGGAGGTGAAAGCCCCATGGATCCTGTTTGACGGACCTTCCCTAACTTTGAAGGATTGCGTGCATAAGCTGGAAAATGTTCCCATTTTAATTGAGACAGTAGTTGCACAACTAAATGATGGCATTTGACAGCAAAGTTATACATAGGCATAGTGATGGTGAGATTGCAGCAAAAAGGATGTGCCCCTTAGGGTGTGTAATGATGATTTGCAGTAACAACAGGACGAGAAAAACAAGTCACTTTTCATAAACAACAGGCCTCCTGCTGAGTCGGCTTCTCTTTCGTGAACAATGGGGCCCCCTACTGAGCCAGCCTTTTTCTCATAAACAACAGGCCCCCAGCTGAGAGCTGGTGGAAAGCAACTGACTGAGACAATAAGTAGTTTGAAATATTATAGGACTAAATAAGTAGTTTGATAAAGATAGAGATTAGAATATAAAGAATAAAATAGTAAGATAAGAGATGTATACTAGTATTAGGAATAGTTAAGAATATATAGGAATATA